>VZRI01000451.1:18155-106899 GCA_013397515.1 Upupa epops
CCCCCGAGCTCCAGCGACACCGGGAGGGGCCGCGGCGCAGGGCAGCGGGGGCTCGGAGCCGGGGTTGACCTGGCGGCGCTGGGCTGGCGGTTGGGCTCGGGGGGCTCCACGGGCTCTTCCAGCCCCAGCGACTGGGGGGCCGGGCTGGCTTCGCACTGGGAGAGCAGTAAGGAGCAGGGACAGGTTACAACAGACCCCTCCCTGGGTTGAGCTGCAGTTTGATTCCGTCACTTCGAAGAGCCAGTTGTTCTCTTCAGATGAAGAGCAGTGAAATTCCCTCGTAGAGCTCCGTTACTGACTGTTAACAGTGAGGAGTCTGTAAGGGCCAGCTGCTTTCTAGCTGAAGAGTTAAAGCTCGGGGTGGCTGTTGCCACAGGATCAGCCCGACAGCTCTGCTGGTAGAGGACGCAGCACACAGTCCCCACCGGTGCTCTGTCTTTAAGAGTCTGTTCTTGTGCTTCGTTTTAGAATGAAAACGTGACTGTAACGGAGGACTTCAGTGCGGCTGAAGATGCTTACCAGATGGAAGCAGAGGTGCGTACCCTGCGTCACCCGAAGTGAGGAGGAAGTGTAGGGTACCCGGTGACAGGCTCTGCTTTAATGCGCAAGGTCCTGAGTAGCCTCCCTCCTGCTCCAGAGAGCACAGCAGAGCATCGCTGAGCAGAGTCATGAATCATTCAGGCTGGGAAACCCTCTGGATCATCGAGTCCAACCATGGGACTAACCAACCTACTCTACACGGTCACCCCTACACTCTGTCTCCTAACACAACCTTTAAACCTTCTGCTGCAGACCTAACAGGAGCCTGCAGGACTACATGGAGGGGTAGGGGGAGTACCCCTAGTAGAGCCTGGGGTGTGCGTGCAGGACTGCGGTGTTCTGTTCACTCCCAGGGCTCTGTTCACTCCCAGGGCTCTGTTCACTCCCAGGTCTGCATCGTGTTCAGTGATTTTGGGAAGATGCAGAACGTCTGCAGTCTGCTGACTGAGAAGTTGGGAACCTCAGTTACCATCAGCCCACCGCACTTCTACCACACAGCGGAGGCCATGGACGCCCTTCGGTGAGTTCTGTCTCACACCGCAGATCCCAGAGCGTCGGAGAAGCTCGAGCCGTTCGGCCTAGCAGACAGAGCGGGTTCTCTCAGCACTGACCCCGTGCAGAGGGGGGAGCGAATAGAAACCATCTTCCCTCTGATTTTCACAGGAGCCCGAGCTGCTGAGAGGGTTTGGTTAACAGGGGGGGACTCTGTTTACAGCAGGAAGCAGGGTTTACTCTGGTCTGTTCATGCAGCTACAGGGGGGATCTGATTACTCTGCTCTTAGCTGCTGACACGGCCTGAGAAGAGCCACGTACAGTGTTTCTTGGCCTCTGAACACAGCGCCTCATGGCGCTGATCCTTCAGGCACTGCTTAGCTGAGGTCCTGCTTCCCACACTGACGGGGAGGGGAGGCAGAGAGAAGTTTAATCCTGGCTTTGGCTCTGAAAGACAAGACTCAGGCGCAAAGCAGACTCAGCTCACCGGGCTGCAGGTGTCAGAGACGCAGGAGACCTCAGGCCTGTGAGGAGACCTTGCAGCAGGGCCGCCCAGGCACCTGGAGCAAGGGGTGAACAAACTCCTGCTCTGCACCACAGAGCAGGGATGGCTGCAGAGTACAGGGGCTGGAAAAGCTTGCTGGTCGCTGATGAAGATGCTCAAGCGTCCTCTGCACAGCCCCCTCCCCGATCAGACTCCTCAAGTCCCACTCTGAGGCAGGGGGAGGGAGGGGGGCCTCACATCACCACTGTTAGCACAGCTAAGGCGTTAGGAAAGAGCTGGGCAGGAACACCCCTACGCGAACGGGCTCTGCTTGTGACTGTGCTGCTTCTGTCCTCTCAGCCGCCAGGTGTGCGTGGCTGCCGTGGGAAACACGCGGCGGAAGGCTCAGGAAGTCTGCCGACTGTTCGGCCAGGCCTTGGGAAAAC
Organism: Upupa epops; assembly: GCA_013397515.1. Classification (NCBI taxonomy): domain Eukaryota; kingdom Metazoa; phylum Chordata; class Aves; order Bucerotiformes; family Upupidae; genus Upupa; species Upupa epops. The sequence goes on from VZRI01000451.1 coordinate 20,118, forward strand.
CCTTGTTAATAAAGGAAGAAGACACCAGGGAGTGGGGAGGCCACACAGACAGCCAGCTCTCCAGCTCCCCCGACTCCCTGACTCTGCAGGAGAGGATCCAGACCGCTACTGCTCACGCGTGGTGCAGAGTGTTTGCTGTGTTTGAGATAAAGGGGAAGGACAACAGAAGCAGCAAGCTGCTCTAGGAGCTGGGGAATTTCACACCACACTGCTAGTAAAACGTTTGTCACCTCCCGAGGGGCTTCTTGGGTTTCTGTACTTCATCTTGGGGTAGCAGTCAGCAGAGGACGGGGTTCACTGCGGCTGTCCAGGAGCGGAGAGTACGTTAACTGTTCCTGCGCACTCGAGAGCTGCAGTGTGTGACTGTGCAGGGCAGCCCAGGCAGCACGGATGCTCCTTCACCGCAGCCCTTCCCAGAGCTGTTTCTGTTCCTGCTGGCCTTCCCTTAGCTCCGTCCTCTAAAACAAAGGTGAGGGGCAACTCCGGAAGCCAAGGGGCAAAGTCTTCTGTGCTGTTAGTGGNAGCTGTTTCTGTTCCCACTGGCCTTCCCTTAGCTCTGTCCTCTAAAAAGAAGGTGATGGGTAACTCCAAAAGCCAAGGGGCAAAGTCTTTGGTGCTGTTAGCAGAAACGGGGCTGCCCTCCCAGTCCAGGGCTGGGGGTTCAGTCCCCTCGGGTCACAGTCACCTAACAAGCAGGGTGCCTGCTTCCCGGGAGATGGGGCCTTCGGCGGGAAGCTTCCCCAGGGAAGTTGTGGTTTCCCCCTGGAGAGAAGTGCACGGGGTCTGTGCTGCTGTCACCTCAAGCTGAAGGGGGACACGGCAGTGCCTGGAGGCGCAGGACACAGTGCAAACGCTTGGCTGCCGCTCTCATGAAGAGAGGTTTCTTCGACCGTGGCTGCACAATCCACCTTGATTGATCGCAGCCACTGGGACGGGCGTCCCTGGCAGGGTGTGATGTCAGGGTGGTGATGCCAGGGTGACAAGGCAAGTTGAAGAAGCACCCTAATTGGCAGTAGATGCCAAGTGGGGCTGAAAAACCATCCCCCTGGCTGCTGCAGCTCCCTCGCCGAGAGCACCACGGTGCTTGGCGAAGCACAGAGACGCTTCCTGGGGGATTTCAGAGGGCAGCTGTTAGGGTGACTGGGTTGGGTTTAGGTTGGGCTGGAGGATCTTTAAGGTCTTTTCCAGCCTCATTATCATTGAGACTGTGATTTCTCAGGTGCCCTCAGCTAGCTTACACCATCAGAGCAGCGGCTGGCTCACACGCTGAGCAGTCCTCGGGAGACACCACCTGCTGGATCTACACAGCTTCTTACTGGAGCAGCTGCCACTCACCTGTTGCTGGGAAAGCCTCAATCCCATGGGCTGCTCCTCCTTGTTCCTTACAGCCCCCGAGGGATTTGTCAGCCACCTTTCTTCCTCAAGTGAGGACGGAGGGTCCCAGAAGGTTGTGCCTCCTCTGACAGCCTCGGTCCTGGTGGTGGTCAGAGCTGAGGTAGCCTCTGCGTGCATCTCAGCGCTCGCGGCTGCTTGCAGGGTGCCTGTGAATTCGAATCACGGGCCAGAGTCCCCCCACGCTCACCGCTCTCTGGAAACACTCCTGCCCCGAGGAACCCACCACCGGCACGCAGACGACTGCCGGATGGGCACAGGCAGGTGACTGGAGTCCACGGTATCGACCAGGGGGGCAGAGAGCAGCCTCAGCTCAGCAAGGCCGAGCAAAGCAAAGAGGGGTTGGGGTGGCTAATGTTTGGAGGGGCCTGGCGAGGACCGAGCCCAGCAGTGGCCTGGGCAAGGTGGGAGGATTTGTGCAGGGGATCTGTGTGAGGGGACAGGCAAACGGGGAACCCCCAGCGGCACACAGTGGCGCCACTGTCACTGCCATGGGAGTGAAAGCAGGCGAGAGCAGAAGCCAGAGGGCACAGAACAGGGTCCACGGGCACTGGCAGCAAGTTCAGGCGCTCGGTGGGTGACGCCAACCCGAGTGGAGACAAGGAAGGCTGCTCTGCAAGCCAAAGGCAGTGACAAAGGGGTGCAGGCACAGGGAGGAAGGAAGGTAACACATGGAACAGACTGTCTGCGCCCCGCTCAACAGAGACTGTCTGCTACAGGCAGACCCCTCACTGTCAGTTCCTCCCCTCAGCAATTAGCACCCCCCTGCCACCGTGTGCGCCCTGCCTTGTCAGACCCCAAGCCATCAGAGATTCAGCCTCTGACTTTCGAGCCCAACAAGCACTGGGGCAGAGATTCCAACGCTCCTCAGCATCCGCCACTCCCAAGCAAAGCCCGGATTCCCACCCCGAGCGGAGTCACTGCCCCAGGTTTCCAAGACACCGATCACCCGAGAGAGGGGGCAGCGGGGACACAACTGGTTTAGCACAGGTTCCCTACAGTCGCTCCAGGCTGCTTCAGCTGATCCAGTGACCAATCCCAAACCCTGGAAGAGCACAGCGCCGCTGCTGGAACCCTGGCAGACTGGAGACGCCAGCTGCCAGCAACTGGCAGCTCCAGTACCCAACAGGAACACGGACGGAACCGTGCTGTGACTGCGGGATCCTGCTGTTCCTCGCCGAGCAGCACAGCAGTTCCCGCGACCCACAGAGACTCTTGAGACTACAGAGGCTCTTCTTCCTAAGCTGAACCCAGCCCTCCCTCTGCCAGCTCCCCGCCGGGCACATCTGCTGAGGTACAGGGAACTCAGTCCGCATGCCAGGACCAGTCCCCCACCCCGCTGCCCAGCAGTGCTTCCATACCTGCTCTGAGGTGAGGGAGGGGGTTTCTTCCGTCACTTCCTTGTGGGGTGAGGTAAGGCGTGCCGGGAGGAGATCCCCAGAGCAGCCAACGTCAGGTGGAACCCCGGAGAATCCCCCTGGTGCAGCACTCCGAACCCCAGACGCTTCTGTCTGACGCCTGTTGGGCAGAAACAGAGATCAACCCTGAGCAGCGTCAGAACCTGCCCTGGCACTCACGGCCACCGGACTGGAAACGAGGGCAGGGCAGGGCAGGGCAGGGCAGGGCAGGGCAGGGCAGGGCAGGGCAGGGCACTTCTCTCTCTGTAGCTGCTCTTAGCTGCTCCTAGACGCTGGGGAGTCCATTTCCACGCAGACTCAGCAGGGCTCTGGTATAAACAGCTGTCGTCTGACCAGGGACGGCTTCCTTGGGGATGCTGGGCACCCTGCTGCCCGTGCAAAGGGGAGCAGAAAGGCCCGGCAGCGCGGTGCTTTCAGCGCCAGAGCCTTCGCACTGCCCCCACCACAGGAGGTTGTGCTGAAAGGCCCAACAGAGCAGCGAACCTGGATTTCTACCCCAGCGTGCGGGCTGGCGGCAGCCGCGTCCGTTCCCCGGCGAGGCACCCTCAGCACGGTACCCCGCGAGGTGTCCTGTCCCACCCAGCACAGGCAAGGGCCCCCCTAAGACAGTAAATCAACTGGAGAGGAACAAACGTGGTTGCACAGCTTAGAAAAACATGTTTTCTATTTATTTAAAAATAAGTTTGTAGTTACTACATTGCGGTGACAGTATTCTTACACGTACATTCTAGTCTGTATAAAAGGGTTCCAAGTATTATGCATCAAAACTAACATAGAAAGTGTCCACGGAACAGGAAAGAAATGTCCAACCCCTATGTACAAAAAAGAAAGGGTACTGTTATCCTGGTGAGAGGCTTCAGGTTCTAGCGTGAGAAACCCAGACTTCCCGAGGGAAGGATCGATCCCGGTAAAGCTAAGGAATTACAGTTTCCCAAGTGTTACTCCTCACGTACAACGGCTCTGTGGGTTACGCGGTCCTGTACAAAAGAAGCGTGGGTTTTCATCTGACAGCGTGTCCGGTCCAAACCGAACCCTCCTAGGCCGCTCCCTCAAGTCCAGCTCCGTCCCGCGCGCGTGAGTGCCGCGGCAGGATGTCGTTCGCACAGCATCCCTACCCAGTCGTCCGCTGGTGTTCCAGTACGGTCCAACAACGCAACTGCCGCGCAGAGCCCCGGTGCAAACTGAGACACGCGGGTGCACGCGCAGCACAGCAACTCCTATTGCTTCCTACTCCTAACGGGTGCAGCCTCCTTCTCTGTCCTCTCCTGGCAGAGGCTCTCCTCACAGTCCCTCCCTCTGGCACGGTGTTGGCAGGATTCCGAGTGAGTTTCCCGATGTCTTTGTCTGCATTCAAAAGGATCCAAATGACTATGCTAGCTACCTCCTAAAGCTACGCTTAGGCAGCGTGAGGGTTCTCTCCAGAGCACCTTCAGGCTGTTCTGACCTTGGGGGAGAAGCGGCTAAATCACCCTGCTCTGCAGTGTTTGCTCAGGCAGCCGAGCTGCTGCGCCCTCCTCTAATGCACTGTACAAATTACAGCCGGCTATGCGTTCCAATCAGCACAAACACAGAAGGGCCGAGAGGTTAACCTGCCCCCCAGACAGAGCAGAGAGCCCACAGGCTGTACTCCCCCCGAGACGCAGGGAGCTCCGTGAGCTGTCGATGCCAGACTGGTTACGGGAAAGCTGCCGTTGAGCTGTGGCCAGTCCAAGTGCCCAGACGCTCCCCTGGGCTCAGGACCGAGCCTGCTCACATCATTTACAGCCCTTTCATCATCCGAGTACCCGGGTCCCCTTGGAAACCACTCATTACAAGGACTGAGGGATAAAACAGAACGCTTTACGTGGCCACCCACCGCAGACGGCCGCGTTCAGTAGGTAGTCAAGAGCAAAGAGCTCTGGCGGTGTGCAGGTGAGGAGCTGAAGCCCTCTGCCTCCTGGATCACAGGTTTGTTAAACTCTTGTTAAACACTCGACTCTCCAAAAACAAAAGACAGAGGAAAAAAACCTTCCCGATGCCGGAATCTGAGGGACAAAACGCACTACGTCAGGTGACGCGAGGACTCGGGACACAGTGGGGTGGCTGTGTCTTGACTGACCAGCAAGGTGTGAAACTGACCTCAGCACAACTCACAGACCCAAACGACACACAAACGCTGCTCAGAACGACCTTAAAGACCTCTAACCTCCCGTCTGCTGTGCAAGCAGAGCGTGACGGGGTCCAGTCAAGCCTATTGCTTCTACAGAACCAGTCACCCATCTCCAATCCCACGCCAAAGCACTTCCCTGGAGCCCCAGACGCAGTGTGCACGAGCGAGAGATGGCACCAAGATTTTAGCGAGCTCGAAGCTGCTCACCAGACAGGCAGGCTGGGTGTTGTGCACAGCCCGCTTGGTACCGTAAAGCTGGAACACACTCATACAGCAACACAGGGAGCGAGCGGTCTCTACACTGGGATCTGTTCTCCAGTAGGTACTGACATGTCCTACGCGCTGCATCAGGGTCCTTTATCAAGCAACAGCTTCACGAATATTAAGCCACAGTCATGTTCAGCCCAACCAACCCACCTGTACAGTCTGACCGCGCTGTACAGAGGGGCAAAGGGAGACCGCTACCGCAGCCGGCTGAGTGCTGGGGGAGGACCTTCCTCTAAAAAGCTGCTGCACTGCTCTCTGCTGAGCGACAACGAGCTCCCCTTCTGTTCTGACAGTGACGAAGCTCTAGAGGCCAGCTTGAAGCCCAGTTCCCAGGAAACACTCTGACAACAGAAACTGAAGGGCTGAAGGGCTGTGGGGTTTGCGGGCGCAGGCACAGCGACACTGCTGAACATTCGGAGCACGCGGCTACCCCAACCGGAAGGGTTTCCGTGTCGGCAGCCAGAGAGCACAGCGTCATTCAGCAGTGAATACCCACGTCTACGCTGCCCGGCACAGAGAGGCGACGACACGACAGTACCCTCGCACCCCGATCAGACGTACACCCACTTAATGACCAGAGCTGCACCAGCTGCCGCCCGGTCTGTGTGTGAGGGGGAACCGATGTCACCGACAACGCGACCGTGGGACCAGCACGACAGATCCCACTCTGTTTTCTGAGGCAGCGAGGCACTGGGGCTGGGGGTACAAACACCCCCCCGCCTAAACTGCACCCCTCCAGCCGCTTCAGAGCACTGTCCCGGGGGTTATTGCTCACCTTTACGAACGTGAGACTGCAATCAAAAGCTCTTGCTCTGCGTCTGGCACGACCGCCTCCAACGCCCCGTTCCCTGACCGCAGAGCACAGACTGACGGTGACTCAAGTCTCATAAAGAAAACTTCTAATCTAGGGAAATTAATTACAAAAATAGAACTTTCAAATAAATCTGGTAGCAAATTCTAACCAATTCTTAGCACTGCTCCTACAAAACCGTGTCCCGAAGCACCCACAGTTGGTCTTGAAAGGAGATGCGTGGACGCGTTCGGCGGGATGTCACAGCTACCGGCCGAGGAAGCGGCCTCGGGCAGCACCGGGGAGGTTCAGGTCAGACATCTGGGCAAAAATGTCTCGAGTGAAAGGGTCCTCAGGCCTTGGAACAGGCTGCCCAGGGAGGCCGGCGGCTGAACCGCCATCCCTGGGCCTGTTTCAGGGACAGGGTGTACTGGTGGGCTTGGGAGAGCTGCGTTAGCAGTTTGGACTCTGATCTTAAAGGCCTTTTCCAACCAAAACAACTCCAAGTATTGCTGGGTGCGAAGCAGCCCCTGTGCTCTGCGGGTAAGGCTGCCTATCAGAGCCACAGAATCCTCCTGGCTGGAAAGGACCTCCAGGATCACCAGGTCCAGCCCTCATCCCAACAGCTCCCCAGCCCCTAGATCTTGGCCTCGAGTGCTCTGCCTGCTTGCTTTTTAAACACCTCCAGGGATGGGGACTCCTGCACCTCCCTGGGCAGCCCGCTGCAGCGCCTGTGGAATGAAGCCACGCGACTCTGTACCGGCTGTTAGGGGAACGGGTGCAATTTCAGCCTGCAGAACACACACACACGAGGGGCTTTCCTTACAGAGAGATACACAGGCGTGCCGGATAAAACCCGAGTACCGAGGGAGCGAATACAGCGGCCGGGCTGGAGACATCCGCTACGCCACGCGTCGCAGCGCAGGCAACACCAGGAAAGGACACACTTCCAGCTGCCGGCCTTGACCTGGCCGTGTTCACACACAGAACCCATCCGCTCCGAGCTGTGAAGCTGTACTGCAGCCTGATACCACACGGTCAGCGACCCCGTCTGAACTGAATGACAAGGACTGGTGAGAAAACAGTAGCCACACCAGCAGATAAACAGCAACCGAGCCCCGCTCCCCACGCTCGCACCCACGACTGCAGCCGCCTGGAGAACAGGGGGCTGAGTTACTTTTCGGTAGCACCGACCGGCTCCCGTGCTGGATACCGGCACCCAGAGCCGCATGCTGCTGGTCCTGCCGGGGCGCAGACCCGAGCCCTCTGCTCACACCGATAAGCTGCTCCTTTTTGTAATAGAAACAGAGCGCAGAATCACGCCTCGACACAGGATCTGTGCAAGCGCTGGGTCTGAGTGCGGCACGGGCTCCGTGCACACACACACGCTGCAGGTGATGCCTACGAGTCGTGCTCCTAAGAGATCGAGCCGTTACTACCGAGGGTTCACGGAGCTGCGGTTGCATCCAGGGTTACTGTTCCAGCTAGGACATCTCTCACACTACCCAAGCTTTCAGAGGAAGGCAGAGCCGGGCGGGATGGGTTACGTTCTTGTCCCATAGCAGACCTCAGAACACGAGTACTTCTGGGGGTGTTTTGACCTTAAAACCAGGTGATGCTTTGGGAGATAGAAAACCGTGTTCAAGGCTGTTTGCAAAGGTAGAAAAGAACTCAGTGTACCCTAAACAAATAAATAACTGCTGCTCTTCGCCGGAGCAGTGGATAGAACAATACATTCCCCTAAGTCATATAGTTCTCATTTACAATAGACAACTGAATTTCACTAAGGATGCAGGAAAAGAATAGACTACAAGGCACAATCATTCCATGGAGCTTTCCTTTCGGGTGTGAGTCGACCTGTGTGCGCGTGATACACCGTAAAAAGTGCAGGAAAACACAATGTGCAACGAGAGACCGCCGTATAAAACATGATTGCATAAAAAGTGATTTGGCCTTTAACCTCAAGAATTGAAAATAACCCATCTTCCCCTCAAAATGAAACTAGAAAGTATGACGCTTTAAAATTGATTCTCAACTCTAGTGCTAGCTACAAAATCCTGACAAAAATCGATACCTGGGTAGTATTTCCAGACGCACGCGTGCGCGCTGCGCTCTTCTCTGTAGGTCATCGTAGCCTCAGCCTCGCACGCGCGTCTCCAGTTGCAGAAACAACACACTCGATCCGGATGGGCAAGTACACACGGCAATCCCGTACCCGTCCTGCGACTTCCTCCGACCCCTGAAGCCACCACGCACCTCGCCTAAGCCGTCTCTGTCAAAGGACCCCACCAGCGCGTTATTTTCTCCCACAAGTACCCAAAGGACACACGTTTCAGAACAATGTGAACAACTCACTACTCGAACAACACACGGCTCTTCTCACTGCAGAGGGTATGCTGGACTGACACTCGGAGAGGAAACGAAAGGCTTTCCACTGCACTGATTCTCAGTCTTTGGCACAATAAACAGAGATTGAGTGATTGATACAAGAATCAAGGTCTGAAAAATTAGACATTAGTCAAAGCTTTTCCAATGTGGATAGATAGATATATATATATATATTTGTGATTACATCTTTGCTATGTTTGGCAGCACTTGGACAAACCAACCACCTGTGCTCGGCATCTTTTGCAGCCGGAAGGGTCCGTCGGAAGCGGAGGGAAGCGTTTCTCACATTATCCAGGTTCGGCGCGTTTGTCCTGCACGGACGCTGACCGCCGCGTTTTGCCAAGGTCTGCCTTCCCGGGCAGCTGGACTCTACAACCCAAGTGTACCTTGCTCTGTCAAAAATAGACTTCTGCTTTCAGCTGTGTGGTGGCATCAAAGGTTCTATCGCCTCGTTTTAGATCGTGTAGAGATGCTACGAGCTACTCGAGCGGAGTAGTTCTCAACTCTGTACGTCAGTCAGAAATTGCTTCTCTTACTCTCAAGAGCGAACACACGGACTGTTGAAATGCATAACCTATCTGGAGGGCAATAAATAGCAAAAGTTTAAAATATATATTTCTTTCAAAGACTGTTCTTTCAGTTTATTTTTTGCTAAAACTTTCTCCCCACATCAGAACATACTCTTCTAACCCATAATAGCAGCAGGGAAGCAGAAGTCTCTTCTGCTGTTCCTTAACTGTACCTGCTTCATAGCGCTCGGAAGGAAACCCCTCGGTAAAAATCACCAACCGATTAAATTAGCTTTTGCTTTTTCAGTCAACTTTCGGACTCTGCCTCTGCTGGATGTCCCAAACGTTAAGGAGGTGTCTTCGAACAATAGCTGCCTTTGCTCTTCCTCAGAGTCATCTTCATTGTAAAAGGCTGTCCTCCTACCCTGATTTCTAGTTCTCATGTGAGGTTCAGAATCCTTAAGCTCTTCAGACCCCTCCTCCATAGGCTCATCTACCTTTTTCCTCCTGCTCCTCGTCTGCACGTTAACATTGGCAGGAACTAAGAGGTCCGAGCCCGGCCGCAGGGGCTTCATCTTCCTTTTTGGCTTCCTACCCCCGCGGCCTTTCTTTTGTAACAAGTCTTCCTTCATATTGTTTTCAGAAAGAGAATTGCACGCAGTCGAAGCGGAGGCTTCTTCCGGCACATCCCGCGTGGTCTGGACCGCGTTCTGCTCCGCCACCTTTTGCTGCTCCGCCACCTGCAGCTTTTTTGGTTTCCTGCCTCTTTTCTTGTGCACCACTTCTCCGCTGCTGTTGCCAGGCTCCACCTTGGGTTTCCGCCCAGGCCCTCTTTTCACGGGAGGCTTCGCCGGCTGTCCCCCGTGCCCGTTCACCTGAATGCTCCCCGATGCCACAGCGTTGTTCTTGCACTCTGCTGGGGAGAAAGGAGAGCGCTCAGCACACACCCTCGCGCCGACGCTCACTGGCACCTCTGCCTTTGCTCAGCTTGCACTGAAGTATCTGAACGGGTGCACAGTGACTGCCAGTCTGGCAAAATCCAAGCAACCTGAAGCAGACAGAGCTCACAGAGCTTCCTGCCTGCTGCAAGGAGCCGGGGTTCGCTCAGACAGCTTGGGCAAGGGGAGGGCAAGAGGAAAGGGAAAGGATGAACGAAACAGCAGAGCCGCTCCGTCAGTCAGCGGGGCTGGAAGCAACCCCATACCTTGTTGGTTAACAGTAGATGACTTCACTTTGCGCTTGATTTGCTTCTCTTTCTCAGGGTTTTCTTTCGTGGAGTTATTCCTGGTGCTATGACTGCAGTCAGACTGGCTGGGGACTGGCACAACGTTCTGGTTCTTGGAATGTTTGGTCGAGTTCTCCAGTACTAGAAGGACAAGAAGAAAGAAACACTCAAGTTCAGAAGTTCCTTCCACAGTCCGTCCCCTGTGGAACTCACAGCCTCCAAACAAACAACGGGAGTCGGTGATCTAGAAGACAGAAGGCTTTGGGACACCAGTTAACTCGTTCAGCGCTTCTCCGCAGACCCTCAGTGGCCCAGCAGGCTGGAAACAGAGCCAGTCCTGACAGAGACAAATGCATTACACCTGCCCAAAGCACAGCCTACAGGAAGGCCCTCATCCAGCCACCAACTTGCCTGATTTTGCTGGCCCTACTGCGGTGTTAGGCTTTGCGATCAAAGGCTTTATTGTTAGAGGCTTTGCTCCTGAAGAAGTCGACGGTTGCTCTGCGACAGCCACTTCTGTTGTCCCCCTATTGCTTCTGGTTCGTACAAGGGATGAGGTTTCCGCTGCTCTTCCGTTCATCTGAGGTGGAGCGTGTCTCAGGACTGTCGACCGCGCAGGCGCTGAGGATGAGGAGGGGGCAGACGTTTCTGCCTTCGGCTGAGGTTTTATCAATCTCCTCTTCCTTTCCGGGCTGCAAAAGAGGAACAGTATGTGTTTTGCAGGAGCGAACAGAACCAGACGCCAGCATCTGCGACCACGGGAATAAGAGACAACCATCTCTGCCCGAGCGATGTTGAACGTGACGGCAGCCGTGAGCCTCTGACAGCCCACCTCCTGCAACAGGGCTGCAGCTGCATGCCAATGCGTGGGGCCAGCGCTGCTCAGCAGACACCCCTGGCAGTCCCACACCACAGGGGCATGCAAGCCACCATCCGCACTACAGGGAACGGTAAGGGGAGGATTAACAGCAGGCCACAGCAAGCGCTGCCGCTGAGGGCTGTCTAGCTTGCAGAGCGCCGCGTGAACGTTGTGAAGGAGCTGGATACCTGGATGCAACGCTGCTGGAAACGGAGCTGCTTCTGCTTCTTTTTTTCCTTCGCCTCTTGATGGTGTTTCTTTTGTGGAAGCGCAGGGCAGATTTGTAGTCTGATAAAATGGAGCTGATGTGCTCTTCAAAGAAAGCAGAAAGGCGCAAACTCATACTGTAGATCTGGAAGAGAAAAGGCAGTGACCGAGCCAGTTCCAGACCTTCCCGAAGCACTGCTTCACTTCTTCCTCACTGAACGACAGCTAGCGAAACGAACGGACTGACGGGGAGATGTTCTGTGGGGATGGCGGCTGTCTCAGCAGACCTGCACCGACCCACGCGTTGGTCTGCTCTAGCTACTGACACGGATTTGAAGAGCACGTTGCAACTCAAGATCCACACAGAAAATCCACCTTTTCAACAGCCCCTGTGCAACTGCTTTTCCAGAACACAACCCTTTCCAGCTTCAGCAGCTCAGGGAGAGCCTTAACAACACTTTACCTAGCAAAGTCACACTGGGGCAGTATCACACAGGGTTTCTTCTGCACCAAGCATCACCCGTACATCCTAGATCTGAACACCCATCTGTCCCTCTCAGGGGTGAACTGGTGCTGCCTGTGAGCTGTTTGCCACAGGTACAATGAACGCATCAGAACTATGTAGGCACATGGTTTAGCTCTCTCCCCTGCCTCTGGCCCCCGATGATTTACAGCTACCCTGAGAAGGGCAGGGAATCCTTGTTCCCTTGATGCAACTGAAAGACAAGAGGCTGATCCTTAGGCAGGCCAAGCAGTGAGTGATCAATCTCCACCAAGTCACCTCATCACCTACTGAGGTTCGGTATGTGTGCCTGCGTTTCAGGGCAATCAAGTCCTGGGCATGACTTTGCTATTTAGAGAGCCCAAAGACAAAAGCTGTTCATGACTCTGCTTTAACACCGAGCGTAGTCAGGAGAACAACAGCTACACAGGAGCCTGGACTGTGTATGTACACTACTGCAACTTCCACTGCTCCTACGACTCGGCTGGAGAGAACAGACCTGGCACGCCAGCGTCAGCTCGGTAGGAACGGCTCTGCAGACACGTGCTTTATGCAGACAGCTGTGTTTCACCGAACTCCTAAGTGCTTCTGTGTGATCTCACTGGTGGACAGCTGAGACTTGCCTCACCCTCTGTGTTCTGAACCCAAGCATTTCAGTTTGGGGCAGCCTCCCGAGTGGAGGAGCTGGGAGGCTGTCTGTTTGTTTTGAGAAACTAGCTTCAAGCGTTTCTGTAAATCTCGCCTTCAACTGGTTCTTCCCTTAGATGGCTTTCAAGTGTTCTCCTTTGAAACACCTGCCCAACACAAGGACTTGAGGCACTTCCTTCCTCTGCTTCGCAATATAAAGCTGTACAGCTTTCTCAGAAAAGCTCACGCTGGAGGACTAAACCCAGGCCCAGTCACTACAGCGGTAGTCACTCGCTGTTCCCCTGGCCTGTGTGTTTCAGACATCAGGACGCTTCCCAACGACAACACAGAACATGAAGTCTTACCCTGGATCTTTTGCTCGGCGTGTAGGCCTTGGAGTTGCTGAAAATGAGCCTCACGTCTTTGCACAGCTCCATGGGTGACTCATAGTTGCCAGCTTCCAGTGTCTCTCTAACAGTAGCAAAGTCCATAGGAGTGTCAATAATATCTCTGTAGTCCTGTGAAGAAACAGCAGAGCCATGTACCCCAGGGCCTTCCCCGTCCGTCATTACTGCGTCAGCTTCACGAGGAAGCGGCTGAGAAACCCGCTCAAACCAAGGGTCCTCTCTACACAGGCAGGTTCAAACAGACACCCAACACTGCTGCAGGCATTTGGCTCCTCTCTGCTCACACACAGCTCCTCACAAACGGCCCTGCTGAAGCTTGGGCAGTTTCCCAGAGCCTTGTCAGTTTAGGAAAGACACATAAACACTATAAAAATCGCTGGCTATTAGCTTAGAATACTCTAATTAATCACCACCTATAAATCCATGAGGGCTGGCTGCCAGGAAGAAAGGAATCCGCTCTTTTCAGTGGTGTGAGACAGGACAGGTGGGGATGGAGGCAGGCTTGAACACCCCAAGTTTCACCTCAATAGGAGGAGAACTTCTTTCCAGTCAGGGTTATTAAACACTGGAAGGGGTTGCCCAGGGTGCCGGTGGAGTCCCCTGCTCCAGAGATGTTTTAGACCCATCAGGGTGAGGTGTTGTGGAGCTGATTTAGGCCTTTAGGTGGTGATGCTTTTCAGTCATCTGGACCCTGCTCGAGCAGTAGGGTTGGACCTGATGGCCTCTGAAGGCCCCTTCCAGCCCTAACAAAGTGGGAACCGTGTAAAGCAGTAAAATTTGAACCATTCAAGCGAACAACAGAGCGTTTTATTCGAGGGGAGTATCTACGACAGAGAGCTTAAACAACAAAGTTAACTCATCAGCACAAACAGAAGCCTAGCAAGGTGCTACCAGTTCATCTGAGAATCTGAAACACACAGGGCCGGGACCCATGGTTGGCTGTGGCATGAGGCTGAGGTTACTCCACTAAGTACAGTGCCTCAGGGCTGAGGATACATCACGACAGATCCAGGAAGGACTGCCTCTTCTAGCTGGGACAATCTATTTCACCCGAGATAATGACCTTAGAGAGACTGTAATGGAGAACTGATGTAAAACACAGAACTCTTTTAAGGCAAAGCTTAAGACAAACTGTGAGGAAAAGCATCACAAGGCCTTTGTGCTGTTACAGAAAAGCAGCAGCATGAAAAGCTCGAGAGATCCGAGGCAACCAGAGTGCTGTGTAGTCACAAAGGGCTGCTCGTGGCTACCTGAACGCCAGTGCCATCACCCAGGCTGAAGATGGGGTCTGGGAAGGCACTGTTCCTACAGCTCATGGGTCACTACACTCCTCCTGCCTCAAGCCCACCTAACCAATGTAGAAGTGCTTTCAGTTTTGACACTCCTGAAACAAAAGCAATCACCTACGACAGCAACCACCACATACAGGCACTTCACGAGTGACTCGGAAAGGAAGGCATCTTTGCTGCAAAAGCTGCCCTCTACCTAACCCCACGGACACCCCAAATACAAACCACTGTGTGACTGCACTATTTAAGGGCTGGAAGTACAACTGAAGACAACTTCTGCCAACAGAGCTCTCTGAATTTTCGATTAGAACAGTGGGACACAAGGCCACAGCTGGAAAAGCAGTCGTAACCACTGAACAGCTGGGTGGGAACCAGCCTTCCTCTGCTAAGACACTCACCGGGTATTCAATGAGATCCACGGGCTGTCTGAACGGCTCAGAGTCTTCGCACTGGAAAATGAGATTCAGCAGCTCCTGGCACTGCATCTTCCACGACTGAATGTCATACGACTGCGCCCTGTTACGCAGCCGCCGCTTGGGCTGATGATCCTGGAACGACAACGTCGCCTGGTGTGTATTCAGTCAACTGGCTGGTTTATCTAAAGCTAAGGGGAAACTGCGGCTGCAGGACAGAACCGGCACGGGATGGACCGGTGCCGCAGAGCAGCAGGGATGGAAATCTCGGGAGACCAGCACAGCCCCCCGAGGTCAAACTGCCGAAACCTGACGTTCACACGGGAATCTCAAAGTTACCTTTCTTTTCTTGGTGGAAGTTCCTGGCACATTTGTATCTTTCTCTTCTTCCTTTGAGCAAGACAATGAGGCGCAGAGAAAGGTTAAAAAAATACAAGCATGTATGAGTAGGCGAGATCTTTCACACTCCACTTACAATTCCAGCTGTACACTGCCATCCCCGTCTCTACGGGAAGCACTTCATGCAGCCATCGGTCTTGACGACCTCTCAGAAGTCTAAAACCCATCTACATTCTCCCATAACCAAGTTAAAGCTCTCTGGACTTAGAGGAGAAGAGGAGGTAGGATTTTTTCCACTTCCCCAGCTAGCAAATACTTCAGTTTGCTTGACAGGAAAGCACCCCCTCACGGTGAGTGAAACCAGTACTTTCCCAGCCGTTAGGACAGGGACAGTGGGCCAGTTCCTCCAGTCTCTCAGTGCCAGCATCTAGGACACAACAACTTACCTCATCGGAGTCAGACAACACTTTCTTCTTCATTGCATTGTACAGGGGAATGATGTCGTAGCAACTCTGGTCTCTGTGCAAAAAGAGACAGACACTGACATCACCCCCCGCCTTCACTCAGGGGCCCACATGTGTTCTGTCCAGGACGAGAAAAGAATGGCTGAGCCTGGAAAGCACCTCAGAGACCACCTAGTCCCAGCGCCTCTGCCACGGGCAGGAAGCTACGCCCAAATGAAACGACAGCGCTCAGTGCTGTGCGAGTCACGAGAGGACAGCAGTTCCAAGAGAAGTTCATCCGCTCAGGCAGCTGTAAACTGCCCCCGCACTCCGCAGAGCACAGCCACTGAGCAGTGTCAGTGCTACTGGAACACTCCAACACCAAACAGCTTTGGGGACCGTGGAGATTTGGAAGAGGCCCTGCAGCGAGCGTCCTGTGCACGAGTGCCCTTTAATCCACCCACAGCACAACACCCCTGGAAGTCAGTGCCTCCTGGTGTAAGGGCTAACACTGCATAAAGGGGAGGAAGGGCTGTGAAGCAAGCAAGCAGGGCTCCCTCCGCGGTGTTTAAAGGAGTTAAGTAACTTAGTGATTAAGCCTTAGATCCTCAGAGGCTCCNAGCAATATGGTTAGAAAAACAGAGTCAACCCTGAGCAAACCCTGCGCTGCAGTTGCAGTCCGTGATCCTGACCAGGACCATTACGGCCAGACCAGCTGGGGAGGAAGGTGTGTGAAACAAGCAAGCAGGGCTCCCTCCGCGGTGTTTAAAGGAGTTAAGTAATTAAGCCTTAGATCCTCAGAGGCTCCTAGCTAGCTCACCCTCATTAGAATCACAGGCTTTACCACCCAGGCCTCCTACCCTGCACTGAGACCACCAGGCCACCCCCAAAAGCCTGGGGTTCGTATGCACTGCGGGGTCACTCAAATAGGGAATTAACAGCCATCCTTTGGCCAAGCCCAACACAAACAGGCTTCCAGGAACAGGGCCTAATTAATCTGAAACACACAGGACAGAGATGTTCAAGAGTGAAATCAGCGCCAGAGAAGCCCTTCAGAGACACCTCTGTTCCACTAACACTTGGAGTGCCTGAAGCTGTCGCCTACCTTTCACTCTCCAGCCAGCATCAGAAATCACAGGCACTGATGGTATCAAACGCTGCAGTATGGAGTCAAAGCCCGACAGTTCTGAATACAGAATGCAACTGCACTGCCTCTGGAAGCATGTGATGGTTTTCAGGAACAAGAAAGGAGGAGATGGAGTGTAACCCCGAGTGGCTGGCTCACTACAGTGTCACGGCTCCTGTCAAACTCCAGCACCTCTCACCATCCCTGCACGGTGGGGGCAGCAGCATTCACAAGGAAATGAAGGTGGTGGGCACAGAATTAAGCTCTTCTTACAGACTCCAGGCCTGCGGATTATCAGCTGGCTGGGAAACCTGACACACTCCTCCCCGAGTTTGATAGAAAGCAGTAAAAAAGAACATTTGAAAGACAACTGCTATTTCTGTCGGCTGAAAGCCTCCACCTCTTGTTTTGCATATCAAACGCCGTTTGCAATCCCACTGCAAAGGGTAAAGAATTAGGAGCTAAATGCCCACGATTGTGCGAGTGAGGCAGCATTCACACTCGAAATTAGAATCCCTGACTTCACCTACAAATACATCCATCACTCCACCGAGGGACTCATTGTGAACGCTTAGCAGAGTCTTTTGAAACAGAAAGCCTCGCCAATCTCTGCCAGTCACCTCTGCCAGTCACCTCTGCCAGTCACCTCTGCCAGTCACCTCTGCCAGTCACCTCTGCCAGTCACCTCTGCCAGTCACCTCTGCCAGTCACCTCTGCCTGTCACCTCTGCCAGTCACCTCTGCCAGTCACCTCTGCCAGTCACCTCTGCCAGTCACCTCTGCCAGTCACTGCATTGTGAGGCTCAATGTACGAGTTCTCTGGCGAGATCAGCTTGGTTCCTCTCTGCCCCACCAGGCTTCTCCAAGCTGCACAGATACCTCACTCTACAGTTGAGATGCGAAGAGGCTAAACCCCTCGGCAAAGAGGGCGCGAGCCCAGCAGTCACTGAGCAACTCACTTGATGAAGTGGAGCAGCAGATCAGTGACGAACTTGGCCGATTTGACAATAGGGCTCCCGGGCTCGTTGAAGGTGTGGGTGTTGTGTTCTATGTACCGGACCTCCCACATTAACGAAGAAAGGCGCCTGCACACGAGAGAGGGGAAGGAAGAAAACCCACACAATTCATGTCCAGCAACATATAGGAAACAGGAGTCTTAGCCTCTTCATTTTCTCTTACGCTACAACACGTGTGCTTTGCTGTGCTGCCTTCGTGACCAGCAGAAGGCTCCTGCTCCCCCGTTACACCCTGCGGAGATCTACACAAACTAGGGATGTACAGCTCACAGTCCTTGGGAAATTCCTGCTTGGATACTTCAGCTTTTGCCTTTCCTGTAGGACATAACTAACCCACCCTGTACCACCCCTCCAGTCAGAGCTAAGCATTAAGAAAACAGGAATTAAAATACTACTGGAAGGGTGCACTTTTCTGACAGGTAGAAAACAGAGTGCTTCTCACAGCTCTGACTGAAGAGCCTAAGAGCAGGACAGCCACGTGTTCAAACCTACACACAAAATAAGGGATCGTTGAACATGAGGTGCAGCGTAAGCAGTAGGATGCTGTTTCACTGTGGTTATGGGACCAGCACGTCGCTTTACACAGTGCTGGCAGCGACTGAGAAGAACTCTAACTGTGCTGTGTGATGGCTGTGACTCCTGATGGAGAGGTTTAGAGGTAAATCGCGTGCCAAAGCTCGGCTCTCACCTGTAAAACCTGCTTTCCAGTCTTTGTTTGATGGTGCTGAGGTCTGTGGGGTAGGCCACAACAGTGCAATACATCGGGTAGGCTTGAAGATCCACAGGTGCCACGAACGCAGAAGCAATATCTAGGCAGAACGAGAGACATTTAAGACATAAAAGTTCCCTCGCTTAGAAGGTCCTTAGTACATCCAAGATTCCACCTACTCCCATACCCCCAACACGTTCTTGTGTTTGAAACACAGAATAATCCTGGCTGGGTAGGAGCTCCTAGATCCCCGAGTCCAACCATCCACACCCCAACACAACACGGCTCAGCCCCATCCCACAGTCCAGCACGAGTCTGTAAGCACTATGCTGTAATTAAGGGCAGGGTCCTGCACTTTGGCCACAGGAACCCCCTGCAGCTACAGCCTGGGGGCTGAGTGGCTGCAGAGCAGCCTGGAGAGAGGGACCTGGCAGCACTGGGTGACAACCGGCTGGACAGGATCCAGCAGGGTGCCCAGGTGGCACCAAAGGCCAATGGCATCCTGGCTGGGATCAGCAACAGTGTGGACAGCAGGACTAGGGACGTCATTCTCCCCCTGCACTGGGCACTGGGGAGGCCTCCCCTTGGGGCAGCTGTGGGCCACTCAATTCAAGAAAGAGATCAGGGGGCTGGAGTGGGCCCAGGTTTTGTTCCAGTTCATCAACAGGGTAAGACGCGTTTGACCCCGCTCATCTGAACTGTTTCAGTCGTACACGTGGCTGCACTCCGACAAACCCAGCGCAGAAACGCTTCCCGTAGTGGCCAGCATTTACCTAGAGTCATGAGTTGGTTTATTCCTGCAATCACTCTGTCGCACTCCTCGTCTCGGGTCCTGGAACCCCACTCTCCATCCAGAGGTTTATACAGCAGTGTTCTCCGCTCGTCTTCCGTCAAGGGGACGCTAGTCCCCAGCTCTTCTGGAAACGTGGCTAGAACGCAAGAGGGGAACTAGGTAAGACAGCTACCCGTGTCTCTGGTGTAGTGGGGGTCATTCACAGCTACATCACATCGCCCTCATAACCCAAACCACGCACCGCACAGCTCCTGCTGAAATCCTTACACTGCAGTTTGGGGCTCAGGTCCTCCAGGACACGGGATCTACCCTCTAGCAAGCAGCTAACAGTAGACTGCACGTCAGTGCAAGAGATGACACCCCACTGCCACAGTCAGACTTGGATTTTCCACAAACCCCATCTTCCTGGCCATAAATGCTTTTGGTGAGGAGTGCTTGATCATTTTCAGATGGAGCTGAACACCGTGATGCTGATGCTAAGGCATTCTCCAGGTAGTGATTCATCCGGTCACAGTTCCAGGAGGCCAAAGGCTAAAGCCAGAGCTCCTGAGCAAGCAGAGTGCCATCACCCTCGTATTCCTGAGGAGCTACCAGCTTTTTCAACTCCTAACAGGAGATGATCACAGAGGATGTGTGGGCACTCCGTAAAATCCAGGTTTGGTCATCCGCCCATCCTAACCAACTGCAGCCTTCTCTAACTTTTGTACTTAGGACAAGAAGCAGCCACTAAGAGAAGGGTTAAAGTGGAAAGCTTACAACTTAAAGAATGGAGTGGAACGAGCACTTTTCCCTTGTGTGCTAGGAGATGCTATTGTCTCCCCTGTGTAACTATACTATTTCTTTGTTCTTGTAACCAGACTCGTATGAAATCCTCACAAGAAACCCAACTACACGAGCAGAGACAGCACGTTCCTGTCTGAACAGTGCCCATGCTATGCTGTCCCCTCTGCCGTGTGGCCATCTGCCACGTGTGCTGGACCAGACAGGGAGGCAACCCTACTATCAACCCTATGTTACGTCTTCACTGAATGTCTGCAGAGGCTGCCAGGTTCCTCCAAGCTGACATAAAAGCCCAAAATACCATCAATCCTCAGTAACTGTGGACGAGGTACCTGCAGCTGGACCTCACACAGGTTCTGTAACATTTCTGCCTGCTCACAACACTGTTTGGCCAAGCCTGGGTGTTTCAACTCAGTTCACTCCTCATCTGCTTTTAGCTTGTAACTGATTTAAAGGATGGTTCTTCAAACGCAGCTGCTCTGAGAGCCTTCCCCCCACCCCCATTGTTTAGGTAAAACCACTCTCTCTTCTCCTTCTTTAAATACTCTCTTAAAGCCAACTCCGCTGCTAATGTACCTTACCATTACTGGGGATCAGCTCCATGTCCCAAGGGCTCATCTTCTCAGTATCTCCATTGTCCCAGCTTAAAAATAAACACATCACATTATGTGCTAACGCTACTTGAACGACGCTATTACTTCATCTGGTAGGGTTTATTTATAGAGCACAGGGCACTAGAGATAACTGCACAGGGAGATGCAAGACTTTCTTTAATGAAAGCAAATTACTCAGTCAGCACTGCAACCGCAGTAATTAAAAGATGGAAGATGAATTTGCTAACCAGACATTGTAGCACTGGAACAAGCTGTCAGGATAGTCGGGCTGGAGAGGTTCTTGGCTTTCAATTGTTCCGAACCACCAAGCGTCATCGATCACTGACCTGAAGCGGTCACCTGGCAGGAACACAAAATAAAGGCATCGGTACGGGGCAACTCAGGCTCCCACAAAGAGGTGTCGGGTAGCTTTGGCGTGATCTTGAATACAGAAATCCAACACTTGTAGAAGCAGCAGGCAAGCAGGAGTCAACACGCGGGGGTCTGGGTCAGGCTTTTAAACTGTTCTCACTGAAGGCTGCTTTGAAAGCAAAGCGACAGTTCCATGGCGTTAAGGAGAGCGTGGCTGCACATCTACCTGTCCTTTACGCATGAATTCAGGGCTTCGTTTCCTCTAAAAGGCAAGACAACTCAACTCTGTGTTTTTAAGACTCAAATCCACTTGTGTTAAACACTACACACCGTCTTAAAACGCCTGAGCAGTGACACTGTTGTTCAGGGAGTACTTCACACGCCGCTGGGCTGCTCCTCCCTCGCTCCTCAAGAGCCTTTTCAGAGGCTCAAGCCTTTCACTACGCAATCTCGATAACAAAACTCATTAAAGCTTCTTCAGAAGGTTAACAAAGTGATGGAGTGACTTGAAACGGTGTCAGTGCTGCAGCAGTCACTTAGCTGACAACAAGGTCAGAGGAACTGCTAACCAATTACAGGCAGGGCTGCGCAAGCGACAGGCCACCAGGAACGCCAGCGCTTTCGGAGCCACCTGCCCCTGCTGCTGAATGAGGAACGAGCCCCGTCTGCTCACGACGAGAGCAAAGGTGGTTTAAGCCTGAGGGTCCAAGGGCCGCGTGGTTTTGTCCTCAGAGGGTCGAATCCGTACACGCTGCCTCGACTGCTGCTGTGTCTTTTCTAGTCACGACTTCCAAACGCTCGCTGCAGGTTTCTGAATTAACAGCGAGTACACACAGGCTCGACAACGTTCTGCTCTCTGGACTACGCTGCAGTTTGATGTAGCAGAGTGCAGGTAATTCTAACGCAATCACAAGGCTTCTCTTAAGGGCCCCAACTGTGCCCAAGGTAACAGAACCGAGCCCACCACCAGTATCTCAAATGCAAGGCTGAAAATGTAAACAGGGGCTGATGCTTTATTTTAAGAGCCTGAATTACTCTGAAGAGCTCTTAAAGCACAGCCTCACCCTACAGCGTCCACCAGTGGCCACTTTTACAAGCAGATGTGAATGCCTTCCTGACCCTAAATGTTAAGATCAAAACCACTTAGAGCAGAGCACACAGGCAGCTGCTTCACTTTTCTCAAGGGCCACAGCAGAACAGGGTGCTGCAGCAGCAACTGCGGCTGGAAACACACAGAACAAGCTCTTAAATCGCTCTTCTCCTAACACCCTCTCTGTTACTTTACCTACATGGACAGCCAAGCAAAAGTTGTTGCAAGGAAGACTCAGCATGCTCTTCCAGAACTGTGCATCGCTAGGCAGCGTGAGCTGGGTGAGAACAGAAAGGCCTGCCGAGTTTGGAACGGCACTTCAGAGAAAGTATTCCTAGCTCCTCTCTGCAAACACACGGCTGACAGTTCCTTTCACCAGCAGGAGCGAGTTTGCTTGCTGCAGCTTCAGTCAAGACTGCCTAATGGCTGTTTAACGGCATCAAGCCTCAACAAGGTAGGGTTACACTACACCGGGAGAAAGCTCCTCATGAAAAGAGTAGGCTCCCTGGGAGGGGGTTGAGTCCCCAGCCCTGGATGTATTCAGGAGTCACTTAGCTGCGGTGTTAGGGGATAGAGTTTAGGGGTGAACTCGTGGAGTAGGGTTGATGGTGGACTCGATGATCCAGAGGGTCTTTCCCAACCTGAATGGTTCTGTGAAGACAACACTGCACTCCACGTTCCAATACGGACAGAGCTTGTTCTCCAATCTCATCACAGCAGCAGCGTTTGTGCAGCATAACCCACTCCTTCACAAGCTGTCATGAGAACAGGGAGCCAAAACCACACAACTCACCTATATTCCACCGCCTGTGCTTTGCATCATCAAACTGCTGCCTCAAAACCAGGAAGTCTATGACATCGGGCATATCGTGGTACCTGATTCCAACAGAACACACGACTACTGAGTGGTAAACCAGCTACAGCATCAAGCCAAGCACCCGCACAACACACACTTTAAATTCAGCATCTCAGAAGCAGAAGCTCAAGTCATGACCTTAATGGTCCCTACTCATCGTCAGCTCCCCCCGCCCCTCTCCTCCCTGGAGGAAATGCCCGACGTGAACACAAGGTCGCTTTCCTTACTTCATGGTGAACGACCCTCCAGTGAGTTTTCCGGTGTCGGGGTCAAGGAAAGCCAGTTTCAGACAGCAGAGTGTGGGCAGCCCCACTTCGTACTTAATCCCCACGATTTTCATCAGCTCTTGCTCCTGGAACAAACAAAGGGTTACCCACTCCACAGAAGCTGACTGCAACAGCCGGGTGAATCACTTCCCACAATGGGTGGAGGAAGTAGCTTGCTAGCAGGTGTGAACACCTCATCTGACCAGGCAGAGGCAAAACCAGCCCAGTTTAGAACACCTCATCTGACCAGGCAGAGGCAAAACCAGCCCAGTGTAAGGAGCGACTGGAGCTACTAACTTGGCCTTGCTGTCTGCATTCAGAGCCAGCGTTCGGGTGGTTTCTCAGGGGTTTTATAACATTAGGGATGCAGACACAAGGCAGCAAGAGTCCATACCCGCAGTTCCATCTTATGCCACGGCTGTTTCTTGGGGTTAATGCTGTATATTTTGTTCTTCTTCGCCATCACAACATAGGCTTCATGGCCTTGTCGGAAATAATAGACCTACAAGTGAAACGTGAGAGTTATCTGACAGAGACCGGGAGCAGCTGCACAACGCCCCTCCAGCGCTGTTTTATCATCCACCCTTTCCCACTTGGTATCTCTGCACAACTCACAGGTTCTCAAAGGTTAAGCGAAGGATAATTAAACTAATAGAGAGACACATACAGAGAGAGAGTAGGGAAGATTCAGAACAAATAGGAGGCAGGTATCTTAAATTACACATAGGGGATCAACAGAGTGAGTAACAACACTGCCTGTGTTGTCATCACACTCCAGAGCTACTTGGTGATGGCACCGGCAATTCCCCACTAGTTTGTGCAGCTGTACGTGAATGAATTGGGAACAGCTCTCCTCCCAGACCTTGTAAACCCTCCCAGCCAGCCACCAGAATCTTCAACGGCCACACAAGGCCACTTCTCATCTCTTTTCTAGGCTGGACTGGATGAACTCAGAGATCTTTTCCAGCCCCAGTAATTCTGTGCTTCTCTGACTGAACTGATCTGCGATTCCTGGGGCTCTCACAGTCACTAAGCAAACAGCTTCTTCCACACCTCAAGCAAACCAGGGGGAGCGAGTATCAGAGCTGGGATTTTCAGCAGAGCTCGCTCTCTGTCAGTGCCACTACTCCTGCTCCCTAGGCACAGGAAGGACGAGTCCCGTTCACCAGTGCAGAGGACTTTCCAGTGGAAGGATGCAGTCTACTCAGCTCTTCCTAGCACGCAGCACACGCGCTGCTCAGCGGGCACCACGCCAACCACACCCGTTCACCTTACTAACCCAGCAGGATGTTAAAGCATCCCGAGTGTTTCGGTACAGATCAATGCCTGGCTGCTTCGCAGAGTCCAGATGGTATCAAGCCCCAAACACACTATTTGGGCTGGATGTTTTGAACAGCACAGTTGCACAAACGTGCTGGCTGCAAGGTATGCATGCATCAACATCTGCAGTTGCAACTCCCTCCCTCACTAGCAACACTCAAGTGCTTCTTGCACAGCTGCGCTGTGAACCACAGCAGCAAAGCAAACCAGCACAGCCTGCACGTGCAACTTCTGCTCCTGGTTTAGTATCTGAGGTGGTGCCTGCACAGAGCTCGAGCTCAGGAGCAAAGTCAGGTGTTTCTCCAAGCGCATCCTGAAGGTGGGAGCTATGCAGGCGTTCCGGTTAGCTCCACTCCCCCAGGAGGCAACAGGCTCCAGGGCACAGCATGAGCCAGCTATGTCCTCCTGGGTTAACCCCAGGGGGGGTTCTAAGTAACACGCAGAGACTCTGGTGTCCAAGACTGCCCTCTGCCTGGTACCACTTATTCGCAGGATCCACCGCGATGAGCACACGCTGTGAACTCTCGGGCACAAACGGGTGGGTGTGTGTTTTCTACTGCGTTGGAAGGCACTGGCCCCCGATTACAGAGGGCTTACAGTCCAGCACAGAGCGCACGCAGACACACAGCTTCTCTCACAGGGTTCTGCTGGAAGAGAGCCGCACCGGTGTTCTGAGATCAGAAACCTGAGTGCAAGGGACAGCTCATTCATCAGAAAAACCTACTTTAAAACCTTTACAAAACAGCACAACCCTCCCCCCAGAGCTTAGTCCCTCACTCTGACTTGAGCTCCTCAACCAAAGTTTTCCAGCTCTCTTCCATTTGGCTCTGATCTCTCACCTGATTCCAGCACACACAATGCCCTGCGAGTGAGGAATAGGCTCACTAGACAAAGCACCTCCAACAGCTTTCCTACAAGGTCACCAGGCGATAAAGACGCTGAATACAGAACAAGCAGCGACGTTCCTGCAGGAGCAGGCAGTGGACACGTGAAAGGAGCGCTGTGCAGGGGATTCTTTCCACAGGGGACAGACTAGAGGGAGAGAATGCCAATTCTAGCCTGATCAAGGGATGCTCTGAAGGAAATCCAAATACACTGATAGTAAATGTCCGGGGGGAAAAGCAGACGAGGAGAAAGAAGGCAAAAGCAAGCTGAAAGAAGCAACAGTACAAAGGGGGAACTGGAGTACCTCATCTCCCATCTGTGGCACAAACGGGCAGCGACGGGGAACAGTGTCTGTAATCCACGCTGAAGGCAGCCATTCCTCTAGTGTCAAGCCATTTTCAGCCAGGACTCCGACAGTCAGCCTCTGAAGAGAGGGCACAGAGAAGACAGGCATGAACACACTAACACTGTAGTTTGGAGAATGCTGCCTTAAACCCAACCGCCGTTCCTTAGCGGCATTTAATGCAGACAGTGAATCACTGCTGGTGTGAAGAGAACTCTCATGGACTGCGTAAGAGCAGAGGCTGCCTAGCTCCTCGCCGTCCTCCTTCGCTAAGACCACAGCCTGTACACAGAGAACCTTGTCTTGCTATGACCTGTTAAAGTTTAAGGCCCTCTGGAAGCTCAGTTAACCATCAGGAAGGGACTGGCCGCAGTGAATGTGCCTAACCCTTTCCAAGACCCCGCAAAAAGCGTCACTGCTTGGTTCCACAGCCCCACCACATGCTCAGGTGGGCTGCTTTCGTGGAGTGAGCGTGGGCTGGGGAAAGGGATCTTCTGCGTCCCTTGGAGTTACATCCCAGCACATCACGGAAGTGAATCCTTCTGCCTTTGTTTATTTCTCAACGAGCTCAAGTTTTAGAAAGCTTTTTACTGGACCCCCTCCACCCTCCCTCCATTGTAAGAGGGAGGATGCTTCTTTCTTGCCCTTTTTCAGCACTGTATCCTGTTTTAGACTGATTTCTGGTGGAGAGGGATTAGAACTGCAAGCCCCATCCGTGACCTGAAAGGCCCACTCACTGATAGAGAAGAACTACATTCTTTCTCTACCTCTTTCTTAATTTGTTGTAGTCTGTGCCTGGCTACAAAGACAGTCGGCTCTTGGGTCCTCGGCACAAAGCCCTCGCGTTAATTCTGATTCAGGAGTCCGGTGTGGCTTTCTAGGAGTACTGGCTGCGAGCTCTCCGACCAGTAAGGTGCTAGAATCTCCACTACAAGAGCAAGTCAGGAGTGAGAGGTGTAATTATTCCTACCTAGGGGCAGAGGGATGTTGTCCTTCCAGCCTAGTATTTTCTTACCAACCAAGAAAGGTCGTGTTTTAAAAACTGAAATACTTAAGTCCGAAGTCTTTGGAATCAAATACACTCTGCATCTCAGGAACTGGGCCTCACACGGATGAAGACTCCTAAACTACTTCATTCAGCTTTGATCTAAGTGGGAATACTAGCCTGTCAGACAGTGTTTCTTAACAACAATTAAGCCAACAGGTTCAGCCCCGTCCCCAGGCTGCTCTCCTGGATCTCCTATCACCTTCTTTCAGACTCTGTGCCTACCCAGGTGGTGTTCGTACTGACACTACAGCCGAGGACTGCATGAGCCTAATCAGAGAGGAAACACTACCACCTAGCACCCCGCACGCTGCACGGAAACCACCCGGCACCAATGTGCCTGTACGAGCAGCCAGCCTTTCCCCTGCGGGCCAAGATGCTGAAGTAATGAAGTTAGGAACAATGAGGACTCCTGACCCCATAAATAAAACACAACTGTTTACTCCGATGACACAGCCCGTCTCCCTGGTTATTTTCAAACCAGCAGCTGTGAGCTTATGGAGGCAATTAGCATCTGCAAACAGACTACTCCTGGTCTCTGTGGAGAAAGAATGCAAACACATGTTTTCTGATCTAGAAGTCAATTAAAAACAAACCCGACTTTCCCAGCAAAACCACAGCAGATTGAAAGTAACAAGCGGCGCCGAACACGGCCGCGTTCTGATCCCAACTGGGGCGGCACGGACAGCAGGCAAAACCTGTTGGTGAGAAAAGCCCCACCGAGTGGCACTCCCCCTGAGGGGAGTGTAGGGGGCCGGCGGCACCAATCATCACCAGCTGTGGGAGCCACCAAAAGGCCGCCGCACACGGCAGGGCAGCACTGCCAACCATCTGCAGCCGAGCGAGGAAACGGTCGGCACAGATGAGCAGACCCAGGCACGCATTACACCAACACTCGGTGCTCCCAGAGGAAGCCTCTGGTCTGAGAGAAGATGGGGTAGAGGGCATGAACGCCGTTCCTTACAGGCAGCACAGCCTATCTAGGAAGCACCTCGTCACGGTGCTCCACATCTGACGTACAACAGGCAGTAATCATCTCTGATGCTGAGCAGAAGTCATGACGTGCTTTCAGATCAGGCAGCATGGAACTCCATCACCAACTCTTTCCAAGCCAGCAGGAGTAACGTAACGCACAACGAACCTTCTGTTTCCTCTCTTTGGGTTTCCTCTTCTTTGGTGATGTTGACGGTCCGTCTTTCTCCTCAATCCCTTTCTTCCTCTCCTTCTTAATCTGCTTCTTTTGTTTTTCAGGGCCTTCTTCATCCTCTGAACTGCTTTCTGCTTTCTTTGTCTTAATTTTAAGGATTTTCTTTGGTGGCTGCAGATTGATTCCTGCATCTGCTGTCCAGTCAGAGTAGTCACTGGAGTAGTCACTATGCCACAGAAACGAAAACTATTAGCACATTGTGCATCAGATCCTGTAATACAACCCCTTGCAAGACTGCAGTTACAGTGCAGGCAACCCCAGAACATTAACAGATAAAACCAGTGCTAAAACCCTACCTCCTATCTACAACTGAAAGAAAAGCCTGGAGGGAAATCAGTCTTGTGCAGACCAAGCGCTCCGTGCTCACTGGAGGTAAACACACTCATTGCTTGGCTGAAGACTGGACACTGCTCTCTGGGGCTCCTGGCTCCTAACAGCTTTGACCAGAAGCTATGGAAAAACCGCTAGAGAAGAAACAAAGGGGGAGTTCAAGCTCCCTCCATCTCTGCTGTCTGGTTTGAAACCAAGGATGAGCAGAGGCAGTCCCACCGCTCAGATGTGCTCCTGGCAAACAAGGATGAAACCCTCACTGAAAGGTTTCGTTCCTAACGGAGCTGGAAGCTAAATCCTGGCAGCTGTCAGTAATTTTCTGCTACTCCTGTCCCCGAGCGTCAGTCCTTGCTCATCAACCATTCACAGCCAACGCTGCTCAGAGTTTACAAACAGAACACTTCTCTGTGACCACCACTTACCTAGAGCTGCCATCGCTGTGCCACGCTCTCTCGTCATCTTCTGACGTTCCACCACTGGCCACAACCACTTCCCCTTCCTAGCGAGGGAGGGCACAGAGAGGGAGACAGGGAAACAGAAAGCATTTTCACTGGAACTCAGGAGGTCGCAATACGTGACGGTATGACCAAGGCTCCCCTGCCCTTTAAAGGTGTCGAGAGCTTTATGCTGTTACAGAGCCATCTGAACTTGCAGAGTTACTCCACTTGACTGGACTCAACTGAACAAAAGAAGTGGGGAAGAGTCTGTAACCAGACAGCTGCACGGTATCGAGCAGCACTGTTTTAACAGACGGCCCACATGCTTCTCAGCCCCCAGTTTCACAGGCTCCCTTACTTGCCTCCAAGTGATTTTCCAGTGCCTTGAACAGCATTTCCACACCTTTGACATATTAATCCAAACCAAAAAATGCAGCACAAACTTTATACACCTGGAGATTAACTGCTCTGCTGTAGCTACTGCAGCAGAGAACGGCTGAGGCTGGAAAGGAACTCTCAAGTATCCAACCTCCCTGTTCAAGCAGGGCCACCACAGCTGGCGACCAGCCTGCGAGGCCACACTGGTTAGGCTGACAGATCCAGGGGACATTGACTGCTGTGCACACAGGCTCTGCAGAACGTCCTTACAAATGGGCAGTCCTCCCTCGTGGCAGCTGCCTCCACTGGCAGCGAAGCTCACGCAGCAGCGTGTGAAAACCTGAGCAAGCATCATCTTTTTGGGAGGACAGTGAAAACACACGACATAGGATACAACCCGAGCTTTGCCAACAATGCCCGACTGGCTGAAAGCGCAGCCAGGAGGGCAGAAACGGAATGAACAGGGTTGCTCCGTGAGTAAGATCTTACATCTGAAGAGCTGTGCCCGTTTTCTAGCTCTTCGGGAGGCCTCGCAGTTTCTTCCACTGCGTATCTCGTTCGGTAGTTGTGCTGGTTAGCCTGCTGCTTTTTCGAGTCGCTGGTGTCCAGTAGATGATCGTGGGAATGGTTCTGTGGAGACATGGAGTCAAACTGTGGTTTAACAGGTACCAGGCTCCTCACCGACAGCACCCCAGAAAGCCACTTCCGCCATAGCTGCGACAACCAGCCCGCCAGACCGTTTCAATGGCCCACTGGGATCTCAGGAAAACTGTAACCCAACCTGAAAGGTGGGGGTCAGCTGGCAGGATTCCCATCATCAGAGACTGGGCTGTAGCTGAAGGAATAAAAAAACCAACGCAAACCCCTTCAGCACTGCAATAGTTTAATTAAATCAAAGAAACTCTGTGATTCAGAGCTAAAATAGAACCCTTCACGACAAGAAATGACTACGGTGTGACTTGGTGAGGCCAGTCTTCTGTTGGTCATCAGAACAATAACAACAGCTACAGATCTCTCACGGCCTCGTGTCTGAGCAGTGAGCCCTGCCACGGGCAACTTCAAACCCAAAGGATAAGCACGCGAGAGGGACAGCCGGCTTGTAAGATACAAGATACACACCCATCTCTGTAAGACAGGCTACACATCCCTCACCTCCTTCCCAGCACAACGGTGCAACAGAGAATTGTTTTAAGGATATACAAAAAGTCAGGTCAGGCAGGACAACTTCATTTCTAATAGCACCCGCTCCCTTCCAGGTCTTCTCTCCTGTCTCTCCCCCTCTTTGAAAACTTCTCCAGCTCTAACAAAAAGTATAGCTCAAGAGCATCTTACAGACAAGGACACTGTTTACTGCAGACAGACAGGAAGGACCTGACCCTGCATTTGCAGCTGTATTTAAATGTGTGAAGACCTGTGATCTGAGTGTTCACCAAGCCTGTCCGGGACCAGCACGCCGAACAGCTGACAACAGCAGCCAGACGTACTCATCAACAGCGACACACTCCCCACAGCAAGTCATGTCCCTAACACCAGACTCATGGTGCTTCTCACTTAGGAGGCTCTGAAAGCAACCCCCGCTGATTAGGCAGACACCTTCCTCCTGCTGGGGTGGTTACCCAACGCCTGTACTGCTGGCTTTTCCACTTAAAAGCAAGAGCAGCAGTGCAGACGCGCGTGGCCTGCACGGTTCAGACCCACGGAGCGAAAGGTTACGCTTGGTACTGCAGTAAGGTACAGGCGCCCATGTACCTTGGGGAAAGCAGGTATTTTGTTTTCCCTTTGAATGTGACTCACTACGTGTTTTCTTTTCTCTTCCGATCGATAAACCCTTATTTCTTCTTCTCCCTTGGCTGTTCTCCACTCTTCCTGCCGACTGAAAAGCAAAAACGGAGATGTTAAAGCGGAACGCGGTTCTGAACCAGGAACAAACGGTCAGCGCTGAAACGGTCCCTGAACAACAGTTCTTCCCTTTACAGGCAGAGTACGGCTTCAAAACGACCCCTTTCTGAACACAGCAAGGTTTCGATCTTACTGCAAAGAGCTACAGCAGTTCGTACTTGGATGGGGCTAGTAAAGAGTGCTGTGACTTAGTGCTAAGTACTCGTTGCTCAGAGTCCCCTGCTGAAGGAAATAACTTCCCCTGTGGGAACCAAGATCAGCCTCCCAATGGACTAGGCCAGGCTGACAGCCATGAAGTGCCTGACGATGGCAAGGACAAGCGGAGTTGAAGCGCTCTGCAGCCTCCCACTGCAAGTCAGAAAGCACTGAGGCAGCTCGATCGCACCGCACACAGAAGGCAAACTGTTAACGGCCAACTCCTACTCAGAGCACTTGTACAATTCCACTGTGCTCCACGTGATGAGAAAACAACCTGCAAACTCGGCTTCTATTTACCTGGCCACACCAGAAGTCAGCTCGGGCACTACAACCCTTCGACTCCAAGCCACGAGGTCCCTCTCCGTGGCTATTTCACTCCTGGGTGCGTTGCTGTGCATCTGCCGCACACCCTCGATCTGCCCGCTGCGCCTCAGTCCTATATTTGGTGGTGAATGTACTTCTGAGGTAGAACTTACAGATGCTAGAAAGTCAAAGAGCGACAGTTGCACTTCATCTGACATCCTTACACGAAGCATTTCAAAGAGAACTCAGGATAAAAGGGAAAAGAAGACATTTTAATCAATGTGTGATTTAAAATCTAATGGGCTGTAACTTTCAGCAGTCTCCACAGTCGCCACAGCACAGCCACTCGAACAGCTACCGGGCTGCAATACTCTGTTGAAGAATTAGCCCTGGAAAGCAGCAGCTGTCTCGCGGATCCGAGCTGACACAACCGCTTCGCTGGCCTGCCTGGCTTTTCAAGTGCTTTTGCAAGCCTTTACTCGAAGCCGGCTATGGCTGCTGCCCTCTGGATCTGCACTATAGACCAGCGCACTATCTTGCTGGATCAATGGACCCCTCGAGCAGCCTTCTGCCTTCAGAAACCTGAAGCCACAACGCTGGAAATGATGATGAATCCGAGCTGTAAAACTTCCAGACAAGAAAGCGAAAGGATCAAAAGCTTTAAAACCAGCAGAGCCCACAGCAAAACCTCGCACACTCGCAAGGTCCTTCAAGGGCTACGTTAGAGTACAGCTCCAACGTTCCGCTCCTCCGCACCTTTCCACACACAGGCTATTCCTGTTCTAGCTCATGCGTGTGGATTGCCAACCGTGTCTTCTCAAGTGTGGAAAACAACCGTAAAACCTTGAGCAAGACACGGAAACCACGGAACAGCTGCACTCAGAAAGCAGCAGTGCTGCCTCCTTTTCTCCCTCCTCCTTCCTTACTTGAAAGGACTCAATTCCAATTCAGTAAACAGCTAACTGGAGGTTAAACAGTCTCCCCCTGAGGGAGCACAGCTGCCGCACAGCCCCCCAGAGAGTAACTTTATCACAAGGACTACCTCGTGACATTAGGAACCCCGAGATCCTGCAGGAAGGTTCAAAAGCAACGGGAAGGTTCTTCCCCGCAGCGGCACAGCCCCTGCCCAGCTGTTGACCAAAACACACCCACAGCACAACGGTGGGACCTGTTCTCCTCGCCTCAGCTGTTGCAGCAGAAAAGCCACAGCACCTACTCCTCAGTAACCTACCTCTGCTTATCCGGCTGGTACTGCTGGTTCCTGCCTCCCCAGAACGCCTCTGGTCCTGCTCCTGCTGAAGGCGCTGAATCATGCTATCCAACGGGCTCACCTCTTGGTTTGCTTGTTGACTAAGAACTTGATTCAAGCCTGCGAGGCAACACACGAGAGAACAGCACAGAGATGTTGAAGAACCGGTGTCACCAGCAGCTCATCCAGTCTGACGTGCTGCTGCAGTCTAAGCTCAGGCTAGCACAGGCTTTTGTGAGAGTCAGGTTTTAAAGGGAAGAGGTGGTCAGTTAAGGCATGGAAAGCACTGCACTGTCTGGAGCAGGGTGACGGTGACCATCTGCCAGCCCCACTCCAAGTTTTGATTCCATCAAGTGCCAGCAAGCGTAACACAACTGATGCCTGCTCCGGCAGGGCACGCTTAGCCTGCCCCAACTGCACTACCAAACATGCTGGCTGAAGCTTCAGCCAGCTGAACTGGAACTTATCTAGAGGGGAGAATACCAAGCAGTAAAACAGCTCCACAAGGGCATCAACGATGGGATACTGATGGCCTTAGCTGTTTAGAACAGACAAGAAACCCGCCTTGGGGTGGGTCTCTGGCTAGGAGGAAGGAAGCCGTTCACACAGCGGTGGTCACGCAGCAGCAGCACACACTCAAGGTACAGAGCACGCAGGGGTACGCACCACAGCACCTCGTTCGTGCTCACAACTGTCACAAACCAATGAGAGAGGCATGGAGAAAGGGGCAAGGGTTAAATGCTGAGGCCAGATACCTCCAGAGGTGATGTTGGATGGTGGAGTGGAATGACGGGAGGCTTTGGATGGTGGCTTTGGTCTAGAGAAGCAGGACTGGCACAGTGCAGTGAGGGATGGCAATGCTCCACGAAAGCAGCTCTGCTTTAGTTTTGCAGCATGAGTCAAAAGAGAGATCGCAGCATAAACTGCACTTTGCAGGGTCAGAGACAGCACAGCACAGCAACTGTGCTGTGAAATGAAGAGCTCTGAGTATGAGGCTACGCAGCAGCAGCCACCTCTTAAAACGTGACGGCATGCAGACAGAACACTGCAAATTTAAGGCAGTGGTCTCAGGGTTTTCAAGGTTACTGCAGTTCCTGTCAGGTTCCCTAAGGCAGCAGAGCCTGGAGTGCCCAGTGAGCTCTAAGCACAGCCAGACGTTTCCCGGGTCACACGGTGAGATCTGTGTGACACCTCCTAAGCAGACACCACCTACTGAGGACAACACAAACCACTGGTAAGGTGTTTGGGATGATCTGAAGTAAGGAAGGCCCTGCCTGAAGCGAAGGATGTGCCTATCCATCTACCCTGTGAGAGGCTGCTTTCACAAGGAACAGCAGGTTTCTTAACAAAGTGAAAGACTGAAGTGTACTGGATCCTTTCAAAACATCTGGTTCAGAGGAGCTTCACCTACATCTGAGCAGTAAATCAAGCACGACTATCCAATTCTCCCTGCTCTTATAAACCTCCACAGAAAACTTGACAAGAAATAAATTGTCAGTGCTCTGAGGGAGATTCATCCAATCCCTCAGTGAAGTTTTAGAAAGAAATAGAGCTTCCGTAGCAGGAGGGAAGGTATAAATTACACGAGCACAGTTCAGCTCTGCATACACTGCTGCTAAACTGTGAAGAGGGAGATAAACAGCTTCTGTCTCCCAGGATCTTTCTGTCTCTGTCATCCTGGCTGGTGGTTTACAGCTGTTAAAACAAGCTTTACAGCCACCCTGTGCCCATAGGCGCTCACGTGTCTGTGAGCAGGCAGTGACTGTTTCAAGCCACTGCACTAGAGAAAGTGCCCAGGACACTTTCCACTCTGGGAAATTTCAGAGTGTGGTGGATACCTGCTGTAGCTGCAACACCCAACTGAAACCACAGCCTTCCTTGCACAGCCAATTTAGCTTCTAAGACAACGTCAGGGAGAAGACATCCACCAGAAGTGTTCTGTCTTCAAGTGGCTTCTCAGGTAGCAGCTCTTCCTCTAATTTTGGAGTAAATATGGGAACACTCCATAAAATTTATTCTTTAAGTGTTCGGTGCCTGACAACCCTCAGGTCAGGACAGAGATCTTCCGTTAACAGCACCATCAGTTAGTTAACAACCCTCCTCAGGCGCCTGACACCGGCCTCAGTGGAGTGTAAGCCAGCACTCACAGGCACAGTTCTCCTGTATATTCACTTCTGAACACTTCACGTGTTCAGTTTGGAGAAGAGGAGGCACAGGCTCCCTCTCCAACATCCTGCAGGGAGGCTGTGGAGGGGTGGCTATTGGCCTCTTCTCCTTGGTGCCTGCTGACCGCAGCAGGGGCACTGCTCTGCAGTTGAGGCAGGGGAGGGTCAGACTGGCTCTGAGGCAGAGATTCTCTGCAGCCAGAGTGGTTGGGCACTGGCAGGGCCTTCCCAGGGAGGTGGTGGAGTCCCCCTGCCTGGAGGGGTTGAAGAACCCTGTAGCCATGGTGCCTCCTGCCCTGCTCGAGTGGCAGCAGGGAGGGGGTCAGGCTGTGTCTGTCAGTCTCTCAGGGACTGAGGGGTTGTGCTGGGGTGGGGATGGTTGGACTGGGGGAGCTGGGAGCTCCTTTCCAACCAGGACTGTTCTGTGATTACAGTGCTTATCCTGCAAACGTTTAAGGCTACTCTCACAAGTCTTTATGCTCAATCAAATCAATGTCCTCCTGCAGTCAGGTAACAAGTAGGAATTGTTTTCTCATGCCCACCCAGGTGGGCTACACTCGGGGAGTTTCCAACAGCCCACGAGAGGCAGCGGGGTGCACAGAGAATACAACTTTTGAGGACCTTCCTAGATTGTGTACCCTCATTAAGTTTCCAGACTTCTCAAACCAAACTAGTCAAGTTAACCAGTAAACTCAAAGACTGCAAAGAAGGAAGGCTTTGCACGTTTCATGCGTCCTCCTCTTCCTGTAGGTGTCACCTAGTACAACTGTGGTCTGTTTTCTGGATTCTCTGAAGTAGGAAACCTCACCCCACCATGACCAACTGAAACTCAGCGTCACACACTGCTCCAGCCAGAAATGGAGCGCCGAGCTAACTGCTGTGCAGCATCAACCGGCACTGCCTCCGTCTGTGACGACGCTGCCAGTGAAACAGACACAAGCAGTCAGCACCAAGGACGTTTCAGTTCTTCCACACCATGTCAACGCTTATGCTCAGAAATGAAGAAAAGGTTCGAGTGAAAGGGCAACTGGAGAACAACTGGGGGTAACTGGACAGGCCGCAAGCGTGTAGTGAAGTGAAAGTTTCCATACCTGAAGATGTCACTCCCATCTGAGGAATAAGCTGTTCCTCCCTGCAGTTCTCACGGCCAGGAACTAGTCTCTGATACCTTGCAGGATGAGGGTTGCCATCCACGTCAACCAAAAACGGGGGAGGCATAAGGTGTGGAGCCTGCTGTGTCTGTTCGTCCAGGACAAAGTTGTTGGCATCACGGATAAGGGGCCGATAATCACTATGAAAGAACATCTGATCTGCTATCTGCAAACAAAGTCATTGTGTAATTTTTTTCAGAACCTATTAACGGTCACACAGAAGGCAAGTGTCACAGTACGCTCAACAACGGCACGCACGGGCACTCGGGCCAGAACAAGGTTAGCAGCGCATTTGTTTACCCCAGCTTAAAGGGGGGAGCGGAATGACTCCGTCAACAGCTTGTCCCTGGTACTCCTGCTGCACTCTGCAGTGCAAGGAGACTACTCCACAGGGTAAGGGCGAGGAGCAGCTAAAGGACAGGGCAATGGGGCAGTATTTAAGCGCCTGATGACATCTGTCTGAACACAACAGACACGTTAAACACTTCACAAGTTTCCTTCTGAGCTCAGAATATCCATGTCCTGATAATGAAAACTGCAGCACAGGTTTATGAGCAGTGGGGCAGGAGGAGCAGGAGCAGGGAAATCTTTACACACCACATCGCTGCTAAATATTTTAACAGCAGCAGCTAAAACCCTATCTGTCCCTGCTGTAACGCCAGATGGGGGAGAAAGTTCCAGTAGGAACTGACGGGAAGTTCAAGTCACCAGGCTGGCAGTTTTCTTGCTTTACTCCAGTCCACCTGCTCCCCATTTACTCCAGATGACTTCCCACAGACACTCACGACTGAGGAATTTCTGTGTTGAGGCAGTAAGTAGAAGGCTTAGCCAATACTGTGCCATCACAAAAAGCTGAGCCTCAAGGAATAAAGTGAAGCACACAGGAAGCGAGCTGATGTGCACACCACCCATCCTGACGCTACCTACGGGCAAGCAAACCCCTGTGTGGCTCCTGTACTGAGTTTAGCTTTGAACAAGCAGAAAACACATCACAAAACCATTATTGACACAAACGAGACAGCAAGTGCAGCAAAAAATAGCCTCAGGTGTTAAGAGCAGGGATCTGAGCACGGGCAGAGGAGCGCCTCGAGTACCACAGAACATACCAAAGAGCACGCTCCATCACGACCAATCCACAACAGCTTCCAGTAGCTAGCTATGCAGAAGTAAGTGACACAGAGGGTACAGCATCTGCTCAGAGGTCTGGTCTCCCCGTGAGGGAGGGCTCCTGCCATCAGTGTGGGAAGAGCAGGAAGGACAGACTACAACACCTGTCAACGGCAACGTGAGACAGTACCTCCCTGCTTCTCCAGGAGGTGAATGTGAGCATGAATCCACACACAAGTAGTAAGAATGGTGGAGTCTGGACCCCACAGAAACTCCAAGAAGAATCACCACGAAGAACCTGGCAAGGTGCAGGGAGAGCTGCTGTGGTGAAGGACTGACTCAGGGGTTCCGAAGGTCACCCTCACCAAGTGCACAGAGCCAAGGCGCAGGAACAAGTCCTGACTGGGTGAAGCCTTGTTGCCAGACTCTGTTAGGTGAGGCCGGATGGCACTCTGATGTGTCTGCCTGACACAGCCAAGACCTGCCTAACACCTCGAGAATCTTCTGATCAAGTGCTTCCCACGCTGAGAAAGAGGAGATTCCAAAGGCTCCTTCACAGAGTCTCCACGGCTTTACGTGCTCTATCTTGGCTCTACGTGCTGTCTGCACGCCAGGCGTTGTAAGCAAAGGGAAGATCTGAACATCCTTCTTCAGGTTTGGCAACCTTTACCAGAGGAGTCTCTGGTGCAAAATCATGAGGGGCTTCTCTGCCGCTACCCTTCCGTGCACTCTGCAGTCGGGAATGGTAGTAGAGAGGCAAACCATCTTCACTCCACGAGCTAAGCATGGCGTTTCAGGGATACCTCTGGCTCAGGCCAAGTCTCACAGGTAACACTGGAACGTCTCTACTGGAGCTCAGGGCAACTGTCTTATCCCTCAGGCGATTCCAAGAGAGATCAAACTCACCAGATCCTACATCACCACTCAGTGACTCCAGAAACTCAGCCTGGTTTCGAAAGCAAAAGCTTTCCCTGAGGTCTGATCTCTACAAATGGACTCTCTCCTTCAGTAACTACTCTACACCCTCAGAACGCTCAGTTTCTTCAAACCCACAGCTACACAAACACAAAGAGACCTCTGCCCTGCTGCACCAACCCACCACACAGGAGCTGGCAGCGTGCGAAGAGCTGTGATCTGGGCAGACTACAGTGGGAACAGAAGCCCCAGGATCTAGGATGTAAAGGCACCAGAAAGGGACCGTATGCTTTTGGATAGTTAGATGCTCCTGGACCAATCTCCACCCGAACAAGAAGGCTTCGAGCGCACGTGTCCTGTTGCCAGTGGGCTCAGCTCATCGCTGATGATCTGTGCTCACCCACAAATCTCAGAGACTAGCTCCAGGTTCCCTTTACAGGGTCGAACAAAGGGGCCCTAAACAAGCAGCACCTGTACTTGACATCAGGAGAAGGTTTTCCCCTGAGAGAGTGATCCGGTTTGGAACGGACTGCCCACGGAGGGGGTCGGGTCACCGTCCCTGGAGGTGTTCAGGGTCAGGCTGGATGCAGTGCTGAGTGGCATGAGCTGGATAGCAGACGTTAGGGTGACTGGGTTGGGTTTAGGTTGGACTGGAGGATCTTCAAGGTCTTTTCCAGCCTCATCATGACTGGGATACTCTTTCCTTCACCCACTAAAGCATCATTCCAAAAGGAATCAAAAAGGAAAATAACAGAGAAGACCCACAATCACCTTCACTGTGGCCACTGGTGAATGAAAAAGGCACCTGGCCAATGCCTGCAGTCAAGTAGGAAACGCAGGCACTCCCTGCCCACAGCACGAGAAACCATAGATATGGAAAACCAAGAGCACTACAGCAGCCACAAACACTGTCCTGAGCACAACTCAGATGCAGGAGCACAAGGCAGGGTCCTGTACTCCTTGCTTCTGTAAAAGTCATTACCTGAGCTGGATGGAAACCACTTCAAAACCAGGAATTCCACTGCTCCTACCAAGAGGATGTTCTCACAAACCCCCAAGTTTCTGAGGGGGGAGGAGAGAGAAGAAAAGAAAGCCTACACAACAACTGCAAGAGACCTGCAGGATCATCAGGTCGCACTGTGAGCCAGTGCCCTCTGGAAGCATCCGCACATCTGCTGACCCGGAGACACAGCGTTCCACAAGTCGGGTCAGGCCAAGCCACAACTTGGACCCAGCCGACAAGGAGACTGGAAAATCCCACGCTGAGTTGTCTGAGCATTGGGAAGACTGAGAAATAAGAAATCCAAGTTGTGTTTGTTCCTGTTTCTTCTACCATCAAGCATGCAAAGGTTACCACTGGCACGGTAACAGCTGGAGAGGGGATTTTAGATCTCCCGACACGTGAACCATTTTAAAGATAACCAGTCCTCAGAGGCTGGCGGCAGCAAAACCCCCAAGAGAACAAAGGGGCTGCAGCATTCAAGAAGCGAAAAGCAGCTGCTCTCATTCTTCAAAGGTGCAGTCTCTCACAAGGTAGAAGGAACTCGTGGTCTGTCGCAGCCACGGTGAAAAAGGCTCTCTGCTCTCATTTAATTTTCTGTGTTCCTGAGCGGCAAAGGCCAGCGCGCTTCTGAAAGGACTGGAGAGAAACAGAGCTGGAACCAGCCGCGGCTGAGGAAAACGTTCCTACTACAGCAGGCTTTTCAGTTTGGAAGAGTTAAGACCTGCAAAAGACAAAGACCTTGAAAACGATCCGATAATCCTGGCTTTCCTGGCCCCCGGTGTCTCTGCTGGCTTATTGTCTTTGGCATGAAAAGGGAGACAGGCAGCTAGGAACAGCAAGAACAGCCAAGTACCCAGTGACGGCTAAAAACCAAGAAGAAAAACCCCCTCCCCAAGATGCAAGGGCAGCTTTAGCTACCATCGACGTAAGAGCTGGAATGAGTACTGGAAGAAAGGCTGTAGTTCACAAGACCAAGATTAGAACTCCTTTTGCTCTTCCTCGCTCAGGCCTCTCTATGCTGCTGTTTGCCAAAATGCTTGAGGCCAGCCTGAGCCCAAAGCCCCGAAGCACAAGGCAAGACCCCTAAGCCAGCGCTTCAGCAGCCTTTGAGTATCAGCTCCCAGCAGCAGACATGAAAACCCTGGAGCAGACACATCTGGTCAGGTGTTAAAAAGAAGGAGGAGAGAAACTTCACCTCTTCCCTGGGTGAAAAAACAACTAGGATCTTGTGGGCACCCCAATCTAAGGGACCTGCGTGGTTCGTAGGGCACGTTCAACCATGGAGAAGCAAACCACCAACAACTATCTTGAGAGTCATGAGGGTCTGTGGCAAG
Source organism: Upupa epops (assembly GCA_013397515.1). NCBI lineage: Eukaryota > Metazoa > Chordata > Aves > Bucerotiformes > Upupidae > Upupa > Upupa epops. The sequence continues at coordinate 60,211 of VZRI01000451.1, forward strand.
ACACCCACATCTGGAACACACAGCGTAGACCAGGGCTTCGGAATTCAGATGCAGTGCTTTCATCACACAGTAACGGTGGCACCTTGCTATGCAAGCACCTCCAGAGCAGAGGCTCAGCAGCAGACACAGATGTCTCTCGCTAGAACACACAGCACATGGGCTGTAAGTGACTGTCTCCCACGCCACGGGGTGTTTCAATACCGGCAGCGGGAATTGACTCCATTACACACTCCCTGCCCGTCTGGGGTTGGGTTTAGTTAGGAACCAGAGAAATATTTAAGGCAGAATGCTGAAGTACTGCCAACTCCAGTGCAGTTTATTCCCTGTCCCTGCGGATCCATCAGCAGATCGCACTGTCACTGGGTCACTGTGGAACTGCGTAAAACACTTTAGCCTGGTGTTCTGCGGGGCTGTCTGGGCTTCTTTACATGGGCAGTTAAAGATAACAAACAGCAGCTTACTAGCACATTCCCGGGGTTTAAAACCAGACTGCAAAAGAAAGCTCAGTGTCAACAGCAGCAACCTCAAACGCCCCACATTAACAGCCTCTTCAAATGAGGCTCTGAAGGAAAAACCCACACAGACTCACTCATTCCACACAAACACTTTTCATCCGGCACTGTACCTTGTCATATTTGCTACTGGAACCAAAGCCAAATATCAGAAGGTGACCGTGAGAATCAGTACATGCAAAATGCTGCCCATCGGGAGAGCACTTGCAGTCAAAAACTGCACCGTGTCCTTGTCCTTCAATCTGAAATACATCAACACAGAAAAGGATTCAGTTAACAGAACAAAACACTCATCCGCTCTGATTCTCAAACTGCGGTGCTGCTGTCGAAATCTCTTATCAAGTCTGTAAGACAGTAAGTATACTGCTAGATGAAGAGCCACTTTGGAACGGAGTGGCCGCTTTGCAGCTAATTTTGTGATACTGCTCGTGAAAGATGCCAAATTGAGAGCAATAGAGACTGACAGACTTTACCCACAAAGCAGGCAGTATAGGAAGTGAAAATAAAGGCTTCCCCTGGAAGGTCCTGCTCATGAGCCTAAGCAGATTGCTGGGCCCGGTTCAGGGCTTAGTCACTACACCCTTTCGATCCTCTGCCTTCTGGCTAAGCTAGCCCAGGAGCATCGGCTGCTGCGGTGTTCCCGAACACCTGCCCGCTAGCAAAGGCGCCGACAGACAACCCACATTACACAACTGAGCAACCGCCTGTTGGTCTAAGTCCTGCTCCTAGCTTCTCGGAGCGGGGGAGGTAGAGCTTTGTGTAAAAACTCCACGATTCAAAGGAGAACTGCAAAGATTTTAAAAAAGGAATTTTTACCTGATACTCATTTTCTGTTTTCCAGTTCCATTAAGCCAGAACAAATGGGTTTTTGTTTTTCCCTGCAACCTGTCAATCAAGCAGAGGTGACCAATCACCACTCTGAATTTTCAAGTCTTCAGCACCTCTCAGAAAGCCCCTTTCTATTCTCCCCAGCGAAGCGCTCGTGTATTTTCTTTACAGACACCAAACTCTTTCCCTAGCTGCAGCTGGCCTGCCCGCTGCCAGAGAAAAGGCACGGCACCGAGCCCACGGGCACCACCGCCGTGCTCTCTGCAGCTCCTCCCAGAGCCACCGGTAGGGCTTCAGCCAACCAACCAAGCCTCGGCAAAACCTGCCCGGTAGGGTCTGTCCTTGCTACCCTAGAGACCGAAGCGAAGGCGGCTACAGCTTTTGCCCCCAGTCTTGCAACGCATCCACACCCAGACCCCTGCACACCCACCCCACGGGCAGAGGCTGCTACAGCTGTCCCCAGTGCCGTCGGGCAGTTGGTAGAGGTCTGTCTCGCTGCAAGTGCTCTCCGATAGTCAAACTGGCCTCCGGAACAGCACAGCACAGCACGTGCACTGGTTTGTGTGCTGCTCTGCCCGCTATTCCAGAGGAAACGGGCAGCAGTGGCTCTGCTGAAGAAATGAGGGAGTGACACTGACATCACAAGAGCTAGGAACGCAGGATTACTTAGGCTAGGCAAGAGCCAAGGGCCAAGGCTCAGCTGCAGAACCACCTGCTGCTTTTTACACGTAGAGAGGTCGGATTAAAGGGAGACAACTGGGGGAGGCAGGCAGAAAGGGGAAGGACCTTCAGCCCAAGAGTAAGCCTTGCAGATGTGCTCCGAAAACCGGGAGGGAAGCACTTATACAGAGCTTTCGGTCTCCTTTTCCTTCCTCCAACAAAGGAGATATCAAGGAATCAAACTCCCCAGCACTCGAGTCCTTTGTAAACAGAACTTCAATGCTCTCCAGGAGTCCAAGACGAGAAGATTTGTGTTTTACAAGGAAAACAAGACTCACGGAAGAATCACAGAATGGTCTGGGTTGGAAGAGACCCTCAAGATCACCTAGACAAAACCCCGCTGCAGTGGGCAGGGATCCCTCTCACTAAACCAGGCTCCCGAGAACCCCTTGAGCCTTTTTACTCACCGTGGTGAAGGTGGCAACAAGGAAAAATGTCAGACTATCGAGATTATGGCTTTTTTAATCCTGCCCTGCAAGGAACCCTCTGGAAGCACCACTTCAAGAAACCCCCTGGAAGCAGTTTTAGTTGGAAGATGTGGCCCTCTCACGTAAAGGGAAAGAGCAGTGAGTCAGTGCTCGAGATGTGGCCAGAGCCTGGTTCAAAGGAGCTTTTAGAACGGACAGCAGCAAGACCTTTCAACACCAGAACTCAGGTCTGAGGCACAATGACATGGGAATAAAGATCCTTCCTATTCTAAAAACAGAAGTACTGCTGAGAGGAAGCTTCCAGGACAGTAACTACCACCACAAAATAGCAGGCTACGCCTGACAGAGTGTTAGGCCCAGCAGATGTTTTAATATGAAAATACTTGGGGATTAATAAATGACACTTTCTGAAGCAATCTCCTCAACAGAAAGCTGACAGAGAGGAGCTGAGCGCCTGGAACACTCTATGGAACTACAGAAGGGGATGCTGCAGTGACTCACTGAAGCCCTAACTTCAGCCAACAAGAAGAAAGATGCTCTCCCTAACCATCCCTTCTAAATCAGAGATGCAAAAGCTCTATGCAAACCATAATCCCAAAGAGGATAAACTGTTCACCCTGTGTGAAACACTCCCCTTACGAATGAAATGGAACCTGTGGTGAAGGGAAGAGACTGCTCACGGGCCAATTCAGACCTGTCCTGCAAAGGGCTGCCAAGAACGACCATGCTAAAGACACTGCTGGCTGCAAAGCAACAGCAAGGACACTTCAGCCAGAAACAGGAAAGAACCCGTGATGCTGCACAGCGAGGAGGACCAAGTTAACCTCTCATCTCAACCCCAAGAATTGAGCTGCTTGCCCATATTTTCACTAATGGGGAACCACGTGGGTACTGGCACATGACAAAGACAGGAACGGTCCTGAAAGAAGAGAACTGAAAGGGGAGTTACTTTGCCCTCACTTGTGAAGGGAGCTCACTGTCCTCCAAACCAGGAAGGCTACAGCTGTGAAACTAGTACACAGCAGCAGGTATCAGACCTGTAAAAATAGGCTGCTGCAAGAAAACAGCACAGCACCGTGTGCACAGAGCGTGTTCAGTCAGCCTCCCCTGCCTGCTAGCAACAGAGAGGGTGAAAAAGCTAACATCCAGTTTTTAAGAAAAGTAAACAGGATGAAAAAACCCAACGACCACACAGAATTGCTCAAGAGCAGGGAGCACCGGACCACGAGGCCGACCTCCTTCAGCAGGAGAACCGAGGGGTCTTTTTCAGTAGCAAGAGTCTATCATTAACTCAACCTAGCTGGGTTCCACAGCCACGATCTGGCACTAAAAGCTTAGCTCACACCAAACAGACTGGGATTAGAGGAGAAAGAAGGAGCAGGCAAACTTGCTAAGGAAAGGGTAACAGCTCTGAATGCCTTTCCAAAACCAGTAAGAGCGTGTTACTGGTGAAGGTCCTCAAGCCAGGCCTCTCTGTTAGCCACTAGAGAAAAAAGTAAGAGCCTGCTGATGAAATGAATGATTAGGAAACTACCCACTGAGCGTAACTCTGGGACACAGAACCAACAGTCAACCGAAGCCAGTAAACCCAGCAGGACACAAAGCAGTAGGTGATGAACCTGGTTAAGGTTGTTAGAAATAACGTACTGCCAGATGAACTGGTGGGCATCAGTCTGCACCAAACACCACTCTGGGTTTCTATCGGGCCTTCCAGCACGAGTCCAGCACTGTGGAAGAAGTCAGTGAACTCAGTTCCCACTAGCCTGAGACAGATCATTTTCTCTCCCATCCCTCACATGAAGGGCGCGAGGCAGCTAGCTGGAAGCACAGGGAGAGGGGTCACTGCACGTTCACTGCAATGCATCACGTGGGATGCTACAACAGAAAGAATCCTAGAGAGCTAAGAATCCTAGAGCTAAAACACAACAGAAGTGTATCCAGAGGAGAAAGACAAAGGGCACCCGAGCTAAACAGACATCACTAAGAGCAAACCCTTCCGAAACGATGCACCCGAGTTCCGCTCACCCTGTTCAAGGTCAGTAAGTTCCAGCAGGAACAGCTACGGAGAAATGCTTCCTCGGAAAAGCTCAGGTTCTCCACAGGGACACCACGGGAAGAGGTCAATTCTGTGTGCCTACAGGAGACCTCCAGCAGGGAAAGCACTGCTCTGCTCGCACGCACAGGCAGACTAGTTACAAGCAACACTCAAACTGGACAAGAGAAACGCAGACTCTTAACTGCCAGCACACTGGTGTGCTCAGCCCCTCTTCTACAGCTGATGGCTGTTACAACAGGTAAGCTCTGGCATAAGCGATGAAGCTGCGAGAACTGCTCGAGTCAAAGCATTTTTAAGCTCCTCTGCAGTTTCATGCTGTCCTGTGCTTTAAGGGACAGTCTGCAGTCACACCCCGTCAGCCAAAAAACTACCTACAGGCCCTCTGCAAAGTTAGAAGAGGTTGCTGCAGACTGGGAGGCATGGAAAACACAGTTTTTTCAAAGCCAGTTGCCAAAAAACCCCAGTAATGACGAAAAAACCCCAACAAACCTATAAATGGCAGGAAGATTACGGGAGTGACATGTTGGCTAAAGAGGCTTCTGCCTGCCTACCACTCGGGTCAGCTTTCCATTCAAGAGTGCTGCATCTGTCTTGGGAGACAAACATACTGGTGGAAAGATCACAGCACACTTGCACTGTGGGGATCTTCACAGATCATATAGCCCAAGCCCCAAGATCTGACAGATCAGACGTCTAAAGGCTGGGTGTATCTATGCATTTAAAGGCTGGGTGTATCTATGCATTTGCCACTGGCTTTGTTGTTTAAGAGGGTTTTTCCTTAATAAACATCCTGCAAGGTCAGCACTGGTCTCTATTTGGACTGCTAGAGCATTGCACTAGCTCTGCTCTCCTGGGGTCAGCGTTTCAGGGTGCTCTCCTACAGCCCATTCAGAGGGGGACCCTCTCAAAAACCTCAAAGCCAGTTCAGCAGGATTGCACTCACAAATAACACACCCATCCCCTTGTGCTAAGTCAGCCTACACTTCAGGTCACTGAAAATCCTAATCCAAACAGCCAATCCTACAAAATCCCAGCAGAACTAGAGGTCTCCTCAGACTTTACGAAGGCACAGTGTAAGAAACAACTGGGTTGGGGTGTCTCTCTAGTTCACACTGGAATTACACCATGCTGTCCCTAAGCGAGTGGCAGGCCTGTGCGGTATCAGTCCTGCAAGTCACACCAGGTGGCAGGAAATCCATGCACAGCTATCCTCAGAGGAATCCTCTCTTCCACGTTATCCCTCTGACAGGGACTCCAATCTGTCGGAACATTACTTCGGCTAGAGCTAACCAGGTAGCTGCCCACAAAGACCTAAGCAGGACACGCAGGCTTACTGGCCAACCAAAAGGAAACGGATGCTGCAAGCGGTATGATGTTAGGGCTTCAGGGTTTATCAGCTGCTCTGCAAAGAAAGGGAGCATTGCAAGGTGAGGTACCGCACCGCACGGGTCAGGCCTCAGAAGATGAGGCAGGAAAACACGAAGGTACACAGGACAGGCATAAGGATGCACAGCACAGAAACCATCTGCAATGGAGTGTCCACTCAAAGCTGAAAATAAAAGACGGAGTCAACATCAACTCTCTGAAACGGCAGGAGTACACAGGAAAACCTGACTAACACAGTAGCCTCTGCTTGATTGACAATTTGCAGGAAGGAACCCTTTTGGCCTGGATCAGTTCATGCCATAAAGCCCACGGTAAATTCTAAGCAAGCTGAGAATTCAACTGTACTCAGGCATTCAAGTAGTCATCGCCAGGGGATGCGTGCCCAAAACCCACCTATGTCCGTTACGGAGTTACTGCCCCCAGCTGCACGGGGGTTCCCAAGTTTTCTCACTGTTCACACATAAAGGTGACACGTGTGGGGAAGGGTAGAGAGGTTGGGGGGAGGGAAGGAGGCGGGGGAAATCAACACGTCACTGCATCCAGCTGGTCTGACTCCCCAGCCATAGTGCTGACTCTCCATGAACTTGAGGCTAGGGTCAAGATGACACCCTCCACGATTTCCACTGTCCAACTCAGGAAGGCTGATACAGGCTGCTCAACCTTGACCTCTTCACGGCCACGTTTTCTGGATGACAATTTCCACTGCAGTCACTGCTTACACTAACAGCCTCACGTGAACTGATGATCTAGCCAAAAGCTCTCAATGCTGAGCAAGTGCTTCTACCAGTTTTTGAGATCCGTGGTCAGATAGCTGGGGAAACAGTTGGCCAAAGGACCACCACTGCAATTCCCACACAGCCTATACAGGGAATTAAGGACCCACTGGGAAAGAAACACATGGAACCAGCAATAGTACCAGACAACTTTACCCTGACAACCGGCTAGCTACAGACTTGGGGATAGAACCCTCTGGACGTCAGCTTCAGCAATCTTGTCTTTATTTCTTCACGTGTCCACGAGCTCCCAGCTTACCCACAAAAGGTGGGGTTTACATCCAACCCAAGCAATGCAACACACGCACCTGCGCTGCCAGAGGCGACTCGCACCCGGCTGGAGAAGGCAGGTATACGTACGTTCACCATGTAGCTTCACAGGGAATGAAAAGCACAGCTACTCTGAAGGCACCCACCAACTTCAGAACCTATCAGTGGATGCGTGGCAGGACGCGTTTCCACTGGAGAAGCAAGCCTGATGTTCTCAGGACAACCGCTGCTTTGTTACAGTGCAATCACTACGTGTGTCCAGTTTCGGTAGGACACTGTTTGAAGTAGCAGCAGCGCGTTACATCTCTACAGCTATGATCATGCAGCCTGAAGAGGCTGGCCTCACAAGGCAACACAGCCCCTGCTTGCTCATTCTGCTACTCCCTTTGCTTGCAAGGGCAGTGAAAGCACAGGAATTTCAGTTTCAGACCAAGCACACCGAATCCTTGCTTTGTTGCCTCGGCCCAAGGCTTCTCAAGAAAGAAGCAACCTGAAAAGGAAAGCTAAAGGACCACGAAGAGTTGTTAAGAGCATAGGATTAAACCTCAGGGTTGTGAGGAAATCAAGAGACCTCTAAACACATTGGTGAGTATTTACAAACAAGTTCTGCTCTTCAGTGCTTGGAGCCAGAGCAGTCTGATGAAAGCTACTCTAGCAGAGTGGTGAATGAGGCTTTAACAAGCAGTTCTGCAGGATCACAAGATCCTTCCAACACACCTTTTCTTCTACCTAACTTTTCTAGAGTAACCCTGTGAATACGGTCCCTGTTGTTGTTCTGTGTGTGGAGTTACTGGAGTCTGATCATCTAAATACAGTGACAGATCTTCCAGTCAAGTCCAACTTTCACTCTTCAGCAATAGCCAGATGTAATCACCGCCGGCTTTCAGAACTGCCTGGAGAGCTTTCTTTACACGCAGACACAGAGAGAGTACAATGGAAACGTACAGTTTATTCACAACAACCTGGAGTCCTCTCTCTAAAAATTAAGTCTTGTTGAGCAAAGCATCATGCATGCTTGCCTGAAAACTCCATCAATGAGCTGGGCTGGTCTGCCCATTGTCAGCTGTTTCCTCCTTTCATGTGTGGCAGGAAAAAAACCAATGAGCTCATTACACTGGCCATGCAAGCAGCTGAGCCCCTTTCTCAGGCACAGCTCTGTTTCTCTGTGTCACACGCTGATCATCACATTTACGACTTCATTAGAGAAACCAAGCCAAACCTCTGGTTACCTTAGCAAGATGCAGCAAGAGCAGGTCATTCAGTGCTGTGCAAGTGAAACCGTAACCCAAGCAGTTTTACAGCTACAAGTCCACAGTCCATTAGCGTTTCTAACCTGCTGCAAGGCTACAAGCTCTCTTGAGCTTAGACTTAAGGCTTGTTTCCTTTCCAAGTCTTCTCCCCAAAGAGTACTAAATCTGGCAACACTTCTCTAACTCAAATCAAGAACACAAGCAAACCATCAGCCTGCAGGTTTGCAGCAACACCGCATGATCACCACCACTTCATGCTTAAGTACTTGGAATTCCAGTGCCGAGACGTTTAGTGCTGCTGNTCCACTGCATGATCACCACCACTTCATGCTTAAGTACTTGGAATTCCAGTGCCGAGACGTTCAGCGCTGCTGTTCCCCACCGATGGGGATCATGTTGTTTCGATACGGTGACACACTGCAGGGACAAGAGGACTGCTCTCACTGAAGGGCCCGCAGCCATTAACACACGGCTTTATTCAGTAGGGTGTCCCCCACTCTCTGAACTCCAAACCAAAACACTTCGTTCCACTATTCTTTTAGCTGTCACAAGTCTTCTTTAGAAGAAAAAAGAGCCATAAAAAGGAAATCCCTCTGAATTTATACAGGGAAATGCAGACTCCATCCCCAAATCTCAGGTCATTGGTTTCGGGTCTGACATGTTTCACTGAAGTTGGGACAAAGACCACGCAAGTGATACTGAAATAGCAGCTGCACGGCTTTAAACTGGTGAGGAAACCAGCACTCCTCAAGTCAGCTGCAGGCAGTGCCCCTGCTTCGATGTGTGGGGGTCATAACAGAGACCAAGCAATCCCACCTAGCACACTGGGCACTACCCGAGTGCGTAACACGGGCGTGGGTCCCTCATCCATCTGAAAGGTGCTTATATCTGAGGTCTGTCTCATTATTTACTGTTAATTAATAAGGAAATTGCATACTAGTCACAAGGTTCCCAGTTCTTCACACTACACTTGTACGTACTGAAGCGTTTCCTGATGGCTTCCTAGGACAACTCAAAACCTCTAACAATCCTCATCCTGCTCTAACAGCAACTGCTGCTACCAAACACACAGCTGACCCTGAAAAACACCCCAGGATCCCAGGTTGTTCCAAAAGAGCCAAGAAACACAGCAGTGCCCCGGATCTTCCCAGGGCAGGTCAGCCTCCCCTCAGGCTTTGCAACTGGGAAGTTCTGTTGTGGGGGAGAGGACTCAGGAACAACAAACACCAATTCGAGCAGTAAGTTACCCCGCTGTGGGAAACTATACGCTGGTCTGGAAGGGCCAGTGTGGCTTCCAGGGCAAGCAGCACTGCCTCAGTGACACGGAGGGAACAGCGGTATTTCTGGGGGAGATGACAGCTTTTTCTTGCACAACCGTAAGAGAATCAGCTGTCGTTTCAAAGGAAGCTGAAGGTGGGAGAAGGGAACAAGAGATTTGGTGAGGAAACTGGGTTTTTTCTCTTCCTCCTCCCCTTCCCAGAAGAGTCAGAAGGTTGCTTCCAATTCCCAGCTTCCAGAGCCCGAGCTGCAGTGTGTTTCTGAGGCACACTCCAGGTGTCTCTATGCGCCCCGATGAAACGTGGTTTGGCATTTGCAAAGAGACTCATCAAACCTGCAACGGCTGCAGATAGCAGCCTGACCCTCACAGGCCAGAGGTTAGGGTGGCTTAGCCTTTCGGCACAGAAAGTCAGCAGGGCAGGGGGATTTCCTAGTATCTGTGAATTTACACAGGACTGTAAAAACATTGGGGACGTGAGGAAAGCACTGAGGCCACCCTTGCACTGAGCTCAGAATCAGAACTCACCCCCACGCACAGTGATTTGCACAGAACACCCTAACACATGACAGCACTCAGACTCTCTCTCAGCACTGAGGAAGCGTAACGTGAATCAGTCCACATAAAGTCCCTACAACCACCACAAGGAAACAAACATGTTTGCTCTCTTGTAATCTCCCAGCCTAACCTTAGCCTGAGCTCAGGCACACAGGAGGCCCCTGAGACACACGATCATGCCAGGCATAAGCAGCCCGTTACCGGCTACAGCAAAGCCTGACCTCCCCAATATGCAACTGGCAATGAGAGAGAGGCCAGCGAGAGGTCAGAGCAAGGGGCAGTCATGAAGATCTGGTTCTGGTGGTTTTCCTTGGGACTGCTCGGAGAACCATTTGTTATTTAAAAGCACGGGCACTCCTACTTCATTCCTGCACTAACCGGGTTTCTTAACCACTGCAAGGCCAGTCTTTATCAGCCAACACACAGGCTTCCTGGGGCAGTCAGCGCGATGCCTGCTCACGGAGTCTGCCGAGTCAGGTATGAGATCTAGGCCAAGCAATCACATTCAGAAATGAGGATCAAAAATCCAACACTCTGCAGCGACAAGGACTGTGGAATTGCCTGCTCTTCCCCAGTCCTTCGCTGTTGCTACTGTAGTGCCGCTTCCCCACTTCCAACAGCTTACTGGTAAGTAACTGCAGGCACCATATGCTGCTGCAACTGCTCATGCAGCTATGCTGTACGTGCAATTATTTTTAACAGAGAGAGAACGTGAAAAAGAACAGAGCTACAGGCCCCTACAGATCCCCAAACCTTTCAGGAGAGATTTCAGAAGGTGCCTACAGGGAAACTCACTCATGCGAGGATAACTAGCTAGCTTTACCCAAAGGAAAGGTCTATCCCTTCTGCAAACAGCCTGAAACAGCACAACGCAGCCCTGACAGGTCCTGCTTAACAGAGCCATTGTATGAAGTCTATACAATAACAATCGAGGGCAGCACTGTAACTCCACAAACCATCTGGGGTCATACTTGAGACACACCAACACCTAATGTCAACAGAAGGGCAACAAAACCACCGGATCACCAAACACAACAAAACCCTTCCATCCACCCAACTAGCATTGCCAGGCACCTCCTTCTGATCAGGAAGATTCTATTAGTTTTAACTCATCAGTGCTGCTCACAACCCTCACATTTTGCTATAGTTTGACACTGACAGTGGAGGAATTGAGAGGGGGGAACAAAACGACCCTACTCTCCTGCAGGGATCTGCCCCAACGCTAGGCTATCACTAAGTTAACAGTCATCTAAGGTTCTGCTCGTTCAGTCAATGCTTTGCAGTTGTTTTTAAAGCAGCTTTCGTTCCAGCAAAGCCACCCAGCGCTCCTCCAGGTGTCGCAGACACTTCTGCCAGGCAATGATAGCAAGAGGCTCTTGAATCCTGAATCCAACGCCTCACGTCACTCAATCTGCAGGTTTGATTCCTCCAGACAATGCTCCCCGTGTGAGCCCAGAGAACCCAGCCTCTGGTCACTTCCAATCCCCTAAATACAAAGGCACACCCTGTTTTTTTCAGAAGCAGATGACAACTTAAGCAACTTAAATTATTCTGGTCACTGATGTTACTTTCATGAATCGTGGCCGTTCCCAAAGACAGGCCAGTGAGGCTGTCAGGAGAAGCCCGGCAGCTCTGCAGGCAGTGGTGCACATCCTCAGTAAATCAGAACACTTAGATCTGCAGCTGTGCAGAGGAGCCTGCGCAATCAAGCCTCAGGGCCTTGGAGCATCTCACTCGCCTCTGTCCTCTAAGAAAATCTCTGATTTCCACCCTCATCTCTTGCAGTAGCACGGAAGACTGGCTAGTGAAATATTCAGAGACTGCGGGCGTATCCAGCCACGACTCCCTGTTCGGTGGCTTCAGACAAACTGGCTGCTGGATTTAAGATCATGGAGCAGGCATGGAGTTACTCACCAGTCTTTCTAGCGTGAAACACAGCTGCTGACATCTGACTGCCAGCATGTTTCTGTGACTCCATTCATGTGAACCCATGTGATTTTAGGTGGCTGCACTGCACTGCACCCTTGAAATATTTCAGTCTTTCAGGGGGCTGCCTAACACCACAGGCATCTGTAGTTTAATAGCTCTTAGCTGGACTTACAAGAGCGCAGCCTCTTCTGACCTTAAACACCGTTAAAGCTGTTGTACACCCACCCTAAGGGCTAGCGGAAAGGCAACTTAACCATGCAGTGAGAACATAGGCATCAACTCAGTGAGAACACAGGCATCAACTGGTATCAGCACTGAGCAGCACAGATCTGCACTCAGAACTCCAAGATGACTCTCTCAGATCCTTCCTAAGTTCAGTTGGAGAAGCCAGTGCAGAGGGAGCAATACTGGACCCAGGCCAGCGCTGAAGGGGCCTTACACTGCTCTCTCTCCTGTTAAAACTAGACAGGATTCCCTCAAAGACTTTATGAGCTGCACTGCACACCTCATTCTTTCTCTAGGTTTAGAGTAACTACATTTTTTAACGCCCTTCTTTTGTGAGTACATCTACAGACAGTCTCTTCTTCAGCGGATCTTTATGCTGTCTCCAAGACTGCCGCTCCACTGTGGCTAAGGGCTGCATGCAGTTTGCCTGCTCTCAGCATTCTCAATGATTTTTCACGTCTATGAAGACTTTCTCCAGGAGATGGAGTGTGAACTGCACAACACATCGTTTCCTTTGAGGAAAAAGGTTACGTACAAAGACCCACGTAAGGAGCAGATGGAAACACCTGCTGCATCCACCTTCCAGAAGTATTAGTTTAGTGCAGAACAGACCAATTTGAAACCTGCATGTGGAAGAGCTCTCCACAGGAAGGCTGACAGTATTCAGCCCGAGGGGCAGTGTATGAGACCAGGCGACTCCTGAGGAGCTTCAGGCAGATTAAGGACCAGTCACACAACAATAAAAGGTTCCACCTTGGGTCCCCAGGCAGAAAGGAGGGTCGCTGTCACCCTGTGCCTCATGCGTGGTCTCTGACAATGTAAACGAGCACTCCAGTTTCAGGTGGATGAAGCACACAGAGATGACACCATGCGGTACAGCTGAAGCAGCAAACTTGGAACAGATTTAGCCTTTGCCCCACTACGCTGAATAGGAATCTCTCTCGACTTCACCGGATGCAGGAGCTCACCCCGCATGCAACTGCATGCTTCCAGATGGCCTACGTAAGAACGCAGGACAAGCAGAGACGTTTCCAAAGGCTCCTTTGGCCTATCTGCATAAACCACAATAATTACCATGTTGAAGTAGGACCGGATTTTGACCCCTCTTGCCAAATCCCAGACGATGACGTTTCCATCATGTCCAGCAGAGAACAGAACTCTTGGATCAAACGGATGAGGTTCAAGTACAAACACTTCATCTTCATGCCCCTAAAATGAAAGGCACAGCCAAATGAAGAAGAGAACTGTCTCACACAGGTAGCTGAAATTCGGTGCAAAGACAGCACCCTGCAGTGCTAACCTGCGTGAGTGTCCAGCAGACAACTGCTCTGACCTCACGCTTTCTTCTGTAGCAGTGTTACTATACTCTTGTCCTTCCAGCAGCAAGTTTGGCTTCCTGAGAAGTATGTCTAGCACACTGCCTTCACGAATAGAACTGCCCAGTGCTCTCACCATGACTCACAGTGCTTACAGCTCACAGCATTCGGGAGTTTTGGTCTTGGTGCTCTGCAGATTCCAGTCTGTTTACACTGAGTAGCAGTTAGAATCCAAACCCATACAAGATCAAAGACATCGCTAACACTTCAGAACAGCAAGTTCTGAATTAATACCTGATTTTAAGGCTTTGTATAAAATATTTCATCCTAGTTGTGTGCTGTTACCTATTTTCTGATGACAGAAGTATCAAGTATTAGCAAAAATGTTGTCTGACTTCTTCCAGCCCAGACTTTTGTTCCTGACTCACAGAACATTAAGTTTGCAGCACTTTAGTACATTCCTTACAACACAGGACAAATGAGAACTTCTCTCTTGCAAGGAAGCAAAGTCCACAACTACTCTCAAACCCATTGAACATCACTGCTTATTAGTGACTTCAAAGCTTTACTTTCGAGCAGGGAGTGGACTGACATCTCTACCGCACCTCAGTTACCTGGAGAGATCTGTTAGGGCAGTTTTCAGGCAGAAACAAACAAAGAAGAAATGATTTTTATTACATACATGTAAATTCTGCTTACAGCCTTGATAAATCCAGGTGAAACAGCTTACCATGAGAATATGAATGAGCTGGCCAGTGAAGGAGTTCCAGACTTTCAGAGTCATGTTATTTACTGCAGTTATTACGGAGTTGTCGTGCCGGTCCCACGCCACCATGGTCACTTTCAGCTTTGTGATTTTATCTTCAACTCCTTGTAAACTTTGTCTAAAACGAAAGGGGCAAAATGTTTCAAGGAGTTCTTGTCTGTCAAAACACTTTTAAGTCCCTAACAAGTGAAAACAGTTGTGTGTTTGGCTGTTGTCTTTATTATGAACAGCAGCACTCCTTCAAGTAATGGGGAAAATGAAAGACGTTGCCTGCTACGTAGCACACAACCACAAAAGAACTGTCAGTGCTTAAGCAGTGACTATACTGTCCTCTTCAACACAGAATCCTCATGGCTGGAAAGGAACTTCAGGATCACCGAGTCCAGCCCTCATACCAACAGCTCCCCAACCCCTAGACCAAACCCCTAGACCTCAAGGGCTCTAGCCACTCAGTTTTTAAACCCCTCCAGGGATGGGGACTCTTCCTTGGGCAGCCTGTTCCAGTACCCAGCCACTCTCTCAACAAAGACCTTCTCCCCAAGATCCAATCTAACCCTCCCCAGACACAGCTGGAGGACATTTCTCCTTATCCTATAAGGAATTTGGGAGAAGAGACCAGCAGCGGCCTCACTACAACATCCTTTTAGGTAGCTGTAGAGAGCAATGAGGTCTCCTCACAGCCTCCTCTTCTCCAGACTGAACAACCCCAGTTCCCTCAGCCACTCCTCACAGACCCTGTTCTCCAGCCCTCTCTCCAGCCTCCTTGCCCTTCTCTGGCCCCACTCCAGCCCCTCATTCCCTTCTGATCCTGTGGTGCTCAACACTGGACCCAGGACTCGAGGTGCAGCCGCATGAGTGCCCAGGAACATGTTGGTATGTTTATCCAGAAGACGCTCTCTGACTCTTGACTTGGCCCAATTCATTTTGATAGCTACAACACTGATGACATCTGAAGAGCAGAACTCCAACCTAGTTTGCCAGCGAACAGGAACGTCTCCTGGAGGTTATATGTAGGAGGTATCCTGAGAATCAACTTACTTGAAGGAAACAGACTCTATTTGGTCCCACACTACCACATTTACAGCTGCTTACTATCAGTAGTAAGGGCGTTTCATCTTGCATGTAGTTTCCTTTTATCACCACTCAGCTGTAATGTAATCTGTCTCAACAGCCCAAGAGCTACACATCTGTCAGCGTGGTTTGAAGGTGAATGGCCACTGATTCCCCTAGCACACTCCTTCCTGGGATGCTGTCACCCTAACGTCAGGCACAGTACCACCACGTAGGCAGAAGAGTACCAACTGTTCCTCCCAGTAACCCTACAAAGCAATACACAGTACCAGGCACGGTACAGCCCAGTAACAGCAGTCACAGCCAGATTCATTCCTGGAGGCAGTGCAGAACCCAGGCGGCTTCAGAAGCTAGATTTGCTCTTCTTTTCTAGTGCAGCAATTTCATTGCCTTTGACAGCACTGTGCTTGTGCAGAGAAGATCAAGGCTGGACCCACACTTATCCTTCCAGTGAAAAGGATTCAGCTGAAGGTGCTGTACTGAAATGAGCAGTCCAGCCTCTCGGAGAGGCTCACTATTTGCGTGCACAGCCAAGTGGAACCCACTCCTATTTTTCCCAGGATCGGCTAAAGCTAAGGATTTTTACAGGCTGCATTTTCAAGAGAGAGGAACTGGGTCTGTTCTCAAGGGTTTCATACACTCTTGTCCAATAGTTTTATAGTCACGTCTTTTGAATCTGTCGATAACAAACGAGACACTGGTTCAACTCAGCAGTAGCTCATCTACCCTTCTCTTCCATTCCTCTCTTCGTCTTTCATCTATCTTTCTACAACATTACTCCTGAAGCCACTTTATTTCTCCTTTCTATTAAGTGTCATCGTTCAAACCACTCAGTAAGATCAGTGAGGGGGGAAAATTTACCCTTAAACCCAGAATAAATCTTCCTAACATCTATCAGCTGGCAAACACCTTCATGTTAAAAGACAAAGGTCCCAACAGCTACTCCTACTAAATCAGGCTCCATCTTCAGGCCTCTCTGTCACTTGCTCTAGTGGACACAAGCTTCCCTGACCTGCAAAGCCTTGTAAATTCTCCAACTGTTTTAACAGCTGAGACCCCATTAACAGAGCACAGTTCTTCACATTCCAGTTAAATATTTCATCACTCTCTGGAGGGATGGTAGGGAACAACCCCAACGCTGCTTTTGTGGGCATACAGCTTTCATAGCTCCTTCAACTGTTACTGAAACGCAAGCAGTCTCAAGAAGGGGTCAAACCTGGTTTCCTTACCCCAGAAGTAAACCTCTCTGGAAAAAGCCTGATAAACTCGGCCTTTACAGGGTTCTGAGTATCTTTCATTCTTTCACCTAATCAAAACAGCAGTGGGAGGTGTTAACGGGACAAGCTGGTTTCCAAAGCTGGATGTGCTGTCAAAGACTTGTTTTCACTGGCCTGCATCAATGGCCTTCAAGCGCCCGACTGACAGCAGCAGCTCTGACATCACTTACCCTGCTGGGCGAGTAGCCATGTCTAACAAAATGCTTTTCCACTCCTTTCTCTTAAATTGCCAGATTCGTGCTGTTCCATCACGACTTCCACTTACGAATCTAACGAAAGGAGGGAAAGAAGTTACTCAGAGGCAGATCTGAAAAAGACAAGACACTTCAACGTTGAACATTCAGGACTTGGGAAAAGTCTCAACAGGGGCAGGGCACGGTACAGGTGGTCTGGGGTGGAAAACACCCGCCATACCAGCACATCTGCAGGCAGCAGAAGTGGATGGAGAAAGACCCCCTGTGCTGTACCCCTGCTAATGCTATCCTGACCTTTGGTGCACTCTGCTGAGTTACAGCACTGCCCTAGCAAAGGGACAGCAGAACACAATGAGCGAGGTGAAACTAGGGAAGCAATGTAAGGGGTACAAAGAGCTGAAGGGTCAGGAGAGCCCCGCAAGCAGAAATACAGACATGATTTAAATCTAAACTGTCTTCCAGTAAGACAGCACTGCATGTGAAGGATTAGGACACTTATGCGAAGATCAGCTTCCTAGCTTGAGCCTCTCCTCCACCTTGCCCCCTTTTCGGGGTACAGGAGTAGAAGGGAGGTGGGCAGAGCAGGAGGAAGCTTTGTTTACAGCTACTCCCTTCACAGTAACATGGTATATTAGCACTTCAATCAATGGAGTGTCAAGCCCCACCATAAACTGCTCTCTTAGCATCCTTCACATCCAACCTCCCAAACTGAAGGTGAAGCAATAGGCCAGCAAAAAAAATACTGCTAGATCTGGCCAGATAGCTGCCCTGTGTCCAGCAGCCAGTGAGCTGAAGAGGTTTCAGTGCAGCTGAAAAGGCGTGTGTTTTGTATGTCAGTAGTCACACACACACAGAGATGAAGAATAAATTTCAGGTATTTTCATAATCCTTGATTTTGGCAAACTGAAAACACGCTGACATTCTCTGCAATGAAAGCCACTGCAAAACTGAAGGAGCGTTATCAGAACAAAGCAGTGAGGATTCAGCAGTCACAGAGCATTGCGTGAACCTCGAAAGATAAAGCTATTTTTATAAACTCCTTCCAGAAACCGATGTTTGCAAGTGTCCACGAGATCAAGCAGCTAGCTCTGAGTAAGTAAATGGTGTGCTTACCTGCTACTACTATTAGAAAACTGAATGCTATCAACTTTGTCCTATATTAAAAAAAAAGAAAACAAATCAAAACCAATTCCAAATCACCCAGGTTCATCCAAATTATTATTTCGATCTAATACATGTGTAATTTTTAAAGAGTATTTACAGTATGAAACTCCAACTCTGATATCTTCTCTGGCTGACCTGATCCAAAGAAATAAACCCTAATGATGTGATCTGTGCTCCCAGTGGCCAAAAACATTCCACCTGAGAAAGAGAGAAGAGAGAAAGGACGTTCCAGTGTCATAACAGTATCTCCAGGCAGCTGCAACACCTAACGCTTACATTTTCCCCCTTAAATGTATAGCTGTCTCTCATTTCAGCTCTGCCTGTGACCGGCCTTTACGTAAAAACAAGACTAGAAGCTCAAGAATTTAACTCACGTTTGCTGTCAGATAAACACGGATTTGCAGAGGAGACAGGCTAACCACGGTGACCTGTGACTATGCCCTTGGAAGCCTCAAACTAAACAAACGTCAGGTGGAACCTGAGCTCCACTGCACCTTCCCCAAGTGGAAGGCAAGCTCCTGACATACTGGTATTTTATCCCACTATTTATGCTGCCTTCAACTCAGCAATCAATGGCACTCAGACTGTGACAGCCCAACACCTTCCTGTCCCAGCCTCCCCCGTGTCACCTCCGATAAAGCTGACTCTCAGAATCACTCTGGGGTAAAGGTCCAGTGCTGTCTCACAGGGCCTGCAGTCGCACAAGCCTTACTGGCAACACCTGGACTGCTCCCACGAATCCCTGTATCACCAGCAGCTAGTGCAAGGCTTCTGAATTCCTGTTCCCAGTATTTGGCGGGGTTTAATGGCCACTTCAACTCAATCCCACCTTCCTAACAGCAACTATGCTACAGTAACCGTGGTACATTTTGGTTTATTCTCTATATTTTATTGATAAAAGGGGGAGAAGTCTTTTACCAGCACTAAAAGAAGAGCAGATCATTTGGACTCCTGGCCGAGGGCGCTCTGTAAACTTTGTTGGTCTTGGGCTACAAATAAAGAAACAGTTAAATAATTCACAAATAAGTCAGCATCTTAGAAATAAAGCACAGAAGGACAAAACTGAACGCGAAGGAGCAGATGGCTGCCCATCCACAAACAATTTTGGGACTGTTCTTCATGATCTGATCTTTAGGAAGCTAAGACATCCAGATGGACTGTGTAATCCACTTACAAGGGAGAGCCACAGTGCAACTTAAACCCTGCGCCACTCTCCCCTGCAATAACTCTCAGAACACCTCCAGAAGCCATCAGAAAGCAGAACAGAAGACACTAGAACCAGTTTCCCTTCATGCTCAGTTCTGAACAACTGGAACTCTGATGCTCTCCTGCAGCACACGGCTGCTTTTACAGGCGAGAAACAGAGCTTGGCACAAAAGGACACAGGAGGAATCGAGGGAAATTCGGGATTCTTCACAGTATTGGGGTACACCCACTTCTTCCCAGGACGTGGATTCACCGTGGGCCAGTTATAAACAGTGCCCAAACTCTGTCAGGACAATGCAAACAAAACTGAAGCTTCTCTGGCTTTGGCACTGCAAGAGCATGTAAAGCCAAAACAAAGCAGAACTGGCTCTTCCATCACTACTTCCATTCTGCTCTTGCACTGCAGCAGCCTCCCACCAGTGGGTGGTCCTGCACAGGATGCCATCTGCACTCTCCATGCAAAGAAGGGACTGGCTTGAGAGCAGCAGTGTCACCACTTGAGACTGAACCTAAAGAATGCATATTCACCGCTTAGCCAACAGGCTCTCTCTTAAAAGCAAAACGGGCCACGTCGTTCCTTTCAGCTGAGGCAGAAACACAAGTACCAGCAACAGCAGTCAAGAAACTGCTCATCTAGTCCAGGCTGCTTCCGTGAACTTTCCTCTGCGAGTTTCACAGTAACCCCGTGCAGTCTCACGACTAGGAAGCTACACGAGACACACCGAACAAGACCAAACGTCTACCCTACGCAACAGGCCAAACCCTTCCTAACGGAGATACTATCCTACAAGGAACTACCAGATGATTTAGTATGCAGCTTACATAATCTGGAGCAAGATATAAATAGATAAATAGGCTGCTGTTTTCTTCCACTGTGGTTTGTGAGCTCTGCCTTTGGAGGTGGAACAGCTGCAAAACAGAGCAAGCATGCACTTATGTTCTAGAGCCTGGACAACCAGCTCACATCTCGCTCTAACATGGGTTATGTAGGCATTAGGAGACAAAGGATGATGACATTCTTTCACAGTAGAAGAGACTGGGGTCTCTGTAAAATGAGCTGGGTAACGAGAATACTTGGGAGACAAGGAAGAGGGGGCTTAGGCACACTTTCTTGCAACATACAGAGAGCTAACAGCTTTGCTTTAAATCCAAACACTATGTGGCAGGAAGGCACCAAGATACGTCCACAACCATTTCGGAGAGGCCCATTAGAGCCCTGGTAAACAGTTTTCCTCCTAGAGGGGAACTGTCTTAAGTTCAGAAGATAAATGCAGAAATTGGAGGGGTTGCCATCAAAAAGACAGCCTGCACCGCAAGCAGCGGACAAAGCAGCGTGGTGATCTAGGGGCCTCAACCTAGGGGCACGCTCACCCACACAACCGCCTCCACGCATGGCAGACTAACTGTTCTCCTCACCGAAAGAAGAGGAGCGCATGGGAGGCGTTACAGTACAAGTCTCTCCAGCTCCCTGAAGGGAGGCTGTAGTCAGGTGAGGGTCAGGCTCCTATCACAGGCAACCAGAGCCAGGATGAGAGGGCAGGGCTTGAAGCTGCCAGGGGAGGGTTAGGTTGGCTGTCAGGAAGCCCTTCCTCAGGGAAAGGGTGCTCAGAGCCTGGACTGGACTGCCCAGGGCAGTGGGGGAGTCTCTGTGTCTGGAGGTGTTGAAGGACAGCCTGGCTGTGGCCCTGAGTGCCCTGCTCTGGCCGATGGGGTGATGGTAGGTGCTGGGCTGGAGGAGCTCAGAGGGCTTTGCCAGCCTCAGTAGCTCTGTGATTCTGTGGTCAGCTGTGCCAATGCCTGAATCTAACCTGCAGTTTATCAAAACAGAGATCTAACACCAAGCATCTTCCGTCGGGGCCACGTGTGTGACGTGGATACTCAATGCGCCTTGATTAACAAGGTTATTGGAAAATGGGAAGCGCGGGAAGCCTCTCATTTCAGAGGCATTATTAACACTGCAGCAGAGCTGCTGGCAAAGCCAAATGCAGGGTTTTCTAGAATTTTCTGAAGATGAAACAAAACAAACATTTGCGGGTATTAAAACCCCAGTCAGAGCTGGGAGACAGCCACCAGAGGGGCCTGAAGAATGCAAACGGTACTGCTTTCAAGGTAGTGAACTGTCTGTTTCTCCATCGTGTTTTGATCCCGTGTTCTAAATGGAGAATGGAAACAATTCTGAGTTTCCTCACCCCTGACAGGGAGAGATTCCCTTCAGAGGGAGCTTTTTCCCAGGAGGGACCACGTCCAGATTCCAGTTAAAGAGTGGGGAATTGGGCTTTACACTCCAAGCTGGATGGCACCGGCAGAGCTTTCGGTGCAGTTCAGAACACACCAGACTGCCTTCCACTCATGAGCACACGGAACACAGCAGCACTACCAAACGCTGCCTCTCTCCATCTCAGGACAAGGCTCAGACAAGTACTGCTAGCAGCACCCATCATCTTGCAACTACAGCCAAGCACATAACCATCATGGGGCTGCACCTCATCACTCACTGCCAGATGATTCAAACAGCGCTCCATACAAAAGCCATCGGGTAGGGGTTGGGTTTGGTTTGGTGGGGGTTTGCTTTCTTCTCTCTTCTGAGCAGCTGGAAAGTTAAGGCTTCTAAGTCCCCATCCAAAGTGGCTGACAATTCAGGAACAGCATCACTGCTGATTACAACTGTATTCTTGAAGCAGGAGCTGCAGCCAAGCTCATGACCTTGAAATCAAGTCCTGACTTCCCAAGCGTGTGAAAACACCCCTCACCTGTACTACTCCTACCTTCTGCTCTTGCTCAAAGCTCCCAAGTACTGCAACTGAGATGCAGCGCAGCGAGCAAAGAGCCTGAGTAACCATGGTAAGAGATTTTATGTTCTCTGCCGGCCTGCCTCTGCGTAGGGATACTGAGCGGCAGCGAGCCTGGAGCAATAGAAGGAAGGACACACTTCCCACCCCACCAGTTCTTCTCTCGGAGGGCCTACACACTGTGCTTCTTAAAAAACAGCCTCTTAAAGGCCCTTATGAGAAAAACTTAATGGGAATCCTTCTTTCCTGTGATGTTGTGATACTGTGGAAGGAACTTGCCATGCTTCCACAGCTCTGGAATCACAGAGGCAGATCTAAAAGTGTAAGCAAGTGCACTCAACTCACTGAAGAGTGTGACAGCAACACCCCCCCATTACTGAGACAGACTGTCCGAACAGTGCTGCCCTCCTGGTGAAAGTTGCACTGGATCCTTAGTTGCCTCGGTGTCAGTTACTGGGGTTTACTGCAATGAGCAGAAAAGTGAACAGCTTAGCACTCCAAGTAAAACTTCCTGTAGCCAACAAACTCCCCTCAGCTACTACACTGCTCAGTTTAAGAGGAGCTGCATTAAGATTTCCTTCTATGTGCCTATTTCAATGCCCTAAGTGGCACAGTGCCACATGACAGTCACGGTCCAGTCCCAGAGACCTAGCTGTTTCTTATTTCAAGGTAACCACATTTTTATCAAACCTCAGTCTGGATCAAAAGCATCAATTACATCAAGCATGCAACAGCTCTACCAAGTTCAAACAAAGATCTAAGACCAGGGCACTGCCCCTGAAGGGCAGACAACAGGATGTGTAAGAGGATAAAAAGCACACGCTGATGCCTTTTAGTATCTTCAGAGAATACATAACATCCTGTGGCAAGGAGTTCCGTAACTCGGCTGCAGGTTTGGTAAAGAACCATCTCCTTGCCGTGTGGAACAGGCTACCTTCGCATGATACCCGCTAACACAGCAGCAAGGGCCAGAAGCAGTAACACACCACGTGCCCACCTCACTCATGACGGTGCATGTCCCTTATTCATAAACTCATCGTTTTCCAGACCGCAGGCACACAGCTTACAGGGCTCCTCTGCCTCCTCACACACAACAGATCAAATACATCCACGACAGAAGGCAAAGATGGCACAAAAGTCACTCTGTCCTTTTACTGAGCCCGACATAAACCACTGGCATGATGTGGGTGACCGGACCACTTCCTCGCTGCGCTGCTCCAGACAGCTGAATTCATCTGTCACCCCTATGCTGCTGTCTGATCCTATCTGCTGCAACTACATACACGTGGAATCACTGCTCAGGAACATTGCCTTACTACTCGCAGAGTGCCTGATTTTATTCTATATTTATCTATGATCACGGAAAGAAACGAGTTGAGAAAGCTGGCAACAGTTGTGATAGGGGATTCTCACTGCCTAGGTTTTATCCTCGAGACAAATTCCATTCTACTCTGCCACTTCATCAAAAAACCCCAACCTTGTGGTGGCTGCTCCTGGCCTTTGCATGTTAGAAACAAGCACGGAAGCCACCATCACCTCCTCTCCTCACTAAGCAGCACAATCCTGCTGGGATTACAGAGTGCACCAGGCAGCAGAGGACTAAAGCCTGAAATGAAGCTTCATTTACAGCATCAAAAAACAGGCAAAACGTCCAGAGAGCATCACCAAATCAGCTAAGGGCCAAACAACCAGAGAAGTACCTACGCAAACCAATCTACAAGCCCTGCATAACCTTGGCAGGCTGCAAGGGAGACTCTAACCACGACTGCCAGCACTGAGCCTGCTTGCCAGAAGAAGGGATCTGTAAGGAAACAGCCCATCCCCAGAGCTAAATCACAGCTATTTCCAGTTCTGAGCTACAGCTGTTTCATGATAAACGAGGAGCAAGAAGCATTTGAAAGCCATTTGAGGCTGCTGTCCATATTTTTTAGTACCTTACGCTCCAAAGGGAGAAACTCTAGCCTCCAATACACAACTGCCCAGTAATTTTGCCTCCTGCTGTGCTATGCTATACAGCAACTATGAACTGGTGATACAGGCAAGGAAAAGTACTCCATCCCCATCCATACGTAGACCTTATCATCACTGAGAACCACCAGCCCGGGCGTTTTGAACAGAAGATTGGATGTTTTTGCTCCAGTGATAAACAGCAAAACACAAACTTCCTGACTTAGCCCTTAAAAGACAAGCAAGCAGTCTATACTCACACCAGAAAGAGATGACGACTGCACTGTGAACCACCCAGTGCCCACGTTGTAGTAAACTCTTCTCCAACATCTGTACATCATTCTCATTTACAAAACAAAAAAGGCAACAAATAAAAAGGCAACTAACTTTATTTTTAGGGTGCCAGCATCCCACAGCCAAAAGCATATCGTTCCATCTGCCCCGGTTGAAGACAAGTATCTCTTTGAGCCACTGCACAGTGGAGAGAACTGGGGGGAAAGGGGAGAGGGAGGAGAAAAAGAAAAGGTCTCCTGTTAATCAGTTGTGGATGTGCTATTAAGTTCTTCAAGTCATTAGCCTCTCAGAAGAAATACAATCGAGTATCAAATTGCAAGGAACACTGCAGTGACACAATGCTGTTGGGAGTCATTGTCTTCATGCAGAACAGCCCTTCCGGGTTACTTGCCAGAGCACACTGGGTTCTCCCTCCCCACAACCCGAATTGTGCAACAGCATGCAACTCCGAACAAACCCCAGCACTGAGCAGTGACTGCTGTTCTTACTTAATGCATCTGCGCTCAGAAGCGCAGCCTGCAGAGGAACAGTCAGGCAGTACCCCACTGCCCACGCGTGTCCTGCAGCTCTTTGGAATGAGGATCCTTTTTCAAGCGCCAGGCACTCTGACAACGAACGTGTCGTTTCACAGCACATACCATGCACGTTCCTGCTCACTTCACTGCTTAGCCACCAGGCACCCATTCCTATTCGACAGGACGCTCTGGGGTGGCTCCTTTTCCAATCAAATCATGCATTTTCAGTGCTCAGGTGAGTTGGCAAAGCAGAAACCTACCTGCAAAGATGTTATAGACGCGCTGTGGCCCTGCAGGACTGCTAGGGGCGCGCACGTTCGAAGGCACCAAACCCTGATCATCTTGTCGCAGCTTCCAGCAGCTATCATGGTGTTCTCATAGTTGACTGCCATGTCGGATATTTCAGCTGCGTGCCCTCTCAGGGTGGCCAACAGCCTTCCATCATCTGTAGCCCAGATTTTTACAAGGCAATCATCCGATCCCTAGAGGTAAAGGGGAAATCATTTGAAGCATTAGCTGTTTGGGTGTTACAGTTAACTAACAAAACTCACTGTAACGCCAGCAAACTCGTAGCACACTGAGAAATCCCCCCACCCCTCCACGCTGTTAACAGTTCCCCACACTGCATTCCAGGTGTAAGATCACATCAGTTCTCAACACTGTATACAAAGCACAGCGTGTGGAACAGACCACAAACCCTCCAACAGGTTTTTCCCCAAACACAACGTAAATGGCTTAGAAAAAACCACCTGCAACTAACCAGGCTGGTTTCTCGGAGCAGAAAATCTCCCTAAAATGAACTTCTTGATGGGGCGGGCCACCCTCAGCCTCGTGTGCTGTTTGAGGGATTTGTTCTGCACACATGACCCCCACCGTTTGCTTACCCACCTGGCCCGCCACTTCCTCACATGACTGAGGTTCGCAGCTTCCCCCCCCACATCTTTCCTATTCTAACACTACAATCTCCCATCAGGCTGGCCACCCTGCTGAGAAAGATGCTTTATACTCCCTGTTTGCCACCTCTTTTCATACCCCTCAGTATCCATACAAAAAGCTCCCTCTCCCCTGCACATTTCCAGCATCTCCACAGGTTAGAAAGCACAAAATCACTAGCGCAGCTGCAGCAGAAGCAAAGGAAAAGCAAACACCCATAGGCAAAGGAGCACACCTTTGCTTTTACACTGAGTTCACACCTCAAACACGCTAAAGCACGCAACAGGCATCGTTTTCCAGAGCTCTGCAGGACCCCACAGTTCTTTTCTGCACACTAATAGTCGATTTTCCCAATACCCTTAGAGCATCATTGAATTAAACCAATCAGAGCAGTCTAGCAGCAAGGACAACACAAATCCTGAGATTCCTCTCCATTTCTCTTAATTTCATCCTAAGACTTC
This sequence comes from Upupa epops, assembly GCA_013397515.1. NCBI lineage: Eukaryota > Metazoa > Chordata > Aves > Bucerotiformes > Upupidae > Upupa > Upupa epops. The sequence goes on from VZRI01000451.1 coordinate 86,355, forward strand.
AGTCTGAGTGGTTTCAGCCAAAACACAGCTATGCAAGTGTACACTACTCCACTGTTAGACGTGAACCTCAAGAGGTCATCTTAACTACCTGTGAGCTTCAAACTGTTGTAGCCTCATGAACCAAAAGGAGTGCTTGCAAGTCTCTGCCCCCATCACATTAGGTTGTATGGCTAGGAACCAGTGCTCAGCACTCTAACTTCTGTGAATTCTCTTCTTCCTCTCAAAATCTTGATCAAATCTGTGAAATGACCATGCCCTTATGCTTTCTTTTCCTGTTCAGAGTCACTTAACTAAAAGTCGGTGAGTGAACCCAGAAAGACAACTGCATCCGCGGCTGCAGCAAGAGAAGTGGGACCAGAAGGTCGAGAGGCCTGATCCTCCCCCTCTTCTGCTCTAATGAGACCCCATCTGCAGGGCTGCATCCAGTTAGGGACTCCCCAACACAGGAAGGAGATGGAGCTGTGGGAAGGTGTCCAGAGGAGGGCTACGAGGATGAGGGGAGGGCTGGAGCACCTCTGCTACAGGGACAGGCTGAGAGAGCTGGGGCTGTTCAGCCTGGAGAAAAGGAGACCGCGGGGAGATCTCAGAGCAGCCTCCCAGTCCCTGAAGGGGGCTCCAGGAGAGCTGGGGAGGGGCTGTTTCCAAGGGCTGGGAGTGGTAGGAGCAGGGGGAATGGTTTCCAGCTGGAAGAGGGGAGGTTGAGACTGGAAGTCAGGAGGAAGCTCTTCCCAATGAGGGTGCTGAGAAGCTGGACCAGGTTGCCCAGGGAGGTTGTGGCTGCCCCCCAGCTCCCTGGCAGTGTTCAAGGCCAGACTGGCTGTGGCCTTGAGCACCCTAGTCTTAAGGAGGGGTGTCCCTGCTCATGGCAGGGGGCTTGGAACTGGATGATCTTTAAAGGTCCCTTCCAACTTGAACCACTCTATTAATCTATGAACTTATTAAGCATCTTTTTCTGCCTTTATTGCTACTGTCAGCTCATTTCAAAACCCTGTATGAAAAGAAAGTACAGCACATTGAGGAATAGGTTTTAATTAGTTTGTGGAACTCGGGATCTCCCAGCACAGTGCTCACCTACCTAGAACTTCACCAAGATGACAGCTAAAGGACCTTTTAAATTTTACAGTGGTTTAACTGCACAGTTGTTGGCATTTAATGCTTTCAGAAAGGATTCCATATGTCGCTCACATCAAACACACTGTAAACACACACTCTTGGAAACCAGTTCAAATTATCAGCTCAGTCACGGAGTGGTTTTGACATCACTTACACACGGGCTCATTTCAGTGAAACACTGATTTATTACCCTCTGCTACATCGCCGCGAAGCTGAAGTGAATGAAGAACAGGGGAGAAGCTGGGATGTGAGCATGGAAATGCACAATTCCAGATCACTTCCAAGGGGCAGGTTAACACGGGTTTACAACAAACCCACTAAACTTGCGGCTTGGAGCTTTCTAAGAAGTTTACGGGGAAAAAAGGGGCCCTTCATAACGCTCTAAGCAGATCTGTTTGAAACCCTTTACTTCCTTAAACACAAATGCTGCCTAAAAAGCAGCTGGGCGCAGGCTGGTTTTTCCCATGCCACACAAGTTGTTTCCAGAACCAGTGCTGTGTTTCTACAGTCCAGTTTGCCCTTCTACAGCTAAGGCTTCAAAAGGGCTCAAACTCCACACCTGCTAGACAAAGCCATTACCTAAACAACAGCGTCAGCTTGTTCTGCTCTGCTGCCATCACAATGTCAGGCTCCAGCGTACAAAGGTGTCTGCATCCCCTTACCTGCAGGCACCACCCAAGAACCCCCAAGAAGCAATGGGGACGAAAGAGTGTGCGTGCACAAGTACAGCTGATGCTGACCAACAGCATCCTGACTGCTCGAGATCTGAGAGTGGAAGAACACAGGGAACACTGAACTTCCAACAAAATACTGCAGTGGGTGAAAAGCACTCCCCTCCTTCTCAAGGCCGAATCAAGCCGTTGCTATTAACTGCACTGTAGTCTGGAGATCTCAGACCACTGACCCTGTTTTTTCTGGGGGCTGCATAAACTTAAACCCCACAATTAAAGTACTCTCTGTGCAGGGCTATGTGTACTCCACAAACCCTACTCCTGCAACTGTCACACTGCACAGATGAAGACTGTCCATAAACTCCTGACCCTAGAGTGAAGTCAAGGAGCAAACCCAGCCCTGCAGAATGAGATCCCTAAAATGCTGCCTGCAGAATGGAACTGATGGAGAGCAAGCTTCACACAGACAACCTAAAGATGAAGACAAAAGCTATTTGTGGGACATAATGCCACCTGGAGGATCCCACAAGTCTATTCAGTAACAGGAAAGCAATAAAGATCAGCACAAAGCCAGCCCGCTCCCTACCAGCTGGCTACAGGAGACAGAGAGGAATGTATTAGCAAGCCTCAACAAAAGAGGAGAAGAAAGGAAAACAAGGAAGAAGAAAAACAAGAGTACTTGTCCACTCTGCAGCATCTTGCCAAGATAACAATGTTGGGGTTCAAACAAATCCATGGGATTCCATCCGAACAGGGCAGGTCTCGGTTTCTTTAGTCCTGCTGCACTTCTACATGCAAAGGCATCAGCTAACACAAGAGCCCACGTTTCTGAGGCTGTACCTGCAACTGCTATGGACTGTGTGCCTCCTAAAACACATCTGTCAAAGCGAGTCCTAGAACAAGTTCAGCATGAACCAGTTTTACCCCATACCTTGGCACTTCCCTACCACTGCAGACTTGTGGGCTGCCGTGAAACAGCCAAGAAATGTACTCATTCATCAGGGCTGGACATCTTACACAGGGTATTACACAACGCTGTACTACTCCCTAGAAATCTCAGGGTAGACAGGAGATTGAGGTAAGGGAAAGGAGAAGGCCATCCTTCTCTGGAGGTCAGAAAGTTAGAGAGTGCAGAAAGCAGAAGACAACCCTTGTTCTTCTCACCCTGTGTGGTTTCTGCAACTCATGCTTTTCAGGGGATGCAGAACACAGCCTCAGAAACCGTTTTATTCACTGAGGGCTGCTCGGTCTTCTGGTTTTGCCTTTGCAAACAGAGTTGCCTTAACTGTAGTAAATTAAAAACCCACCCTGGATTACCAGACCACTCTGTATATTATGAATATTTTTGCATATTCAGCAAATCAAACAGGTAAGAGGTTGACCTCCACTCACTGCATGACCCTGGCTGGATGCCAAATGTTCCCCAAAACTGATCTGTAACTCCCCTCAGCTGGACAGAGGAGAGAGCATATAGCAAAAGGATTGTGTGTCGAAACAAGGGCAGGGAGAGGTCACCCACCAATAGGGTCAAAAGAGACTTGGGGAAAATGAGTGTATTATCCTACTTTGATGTGACTGACAATTAGCAAAAGAACCCCATCTAAATCTTCAAACACCCTTCCTTTCTGCCTGCAATCAACTTCACTCCCCAGTTCTCTACCTTCTCCCTAGCAGTGGGGGTATGCTGTTACTTCATCACACCTCCTCAAAGGAGGGCTCCTCACCTTCCTCCCCTGCTCCAGCACAGGGTTACTTCCATGGGACAAGAGTCCTCCACAAACTACTACTCCAACATGAGTCCCCTTACAAGGTCACAAGTCCTATCAGCTAATCTGCTTGTGTGGGCTCCCTTCTGTCCACAGGTCCTGCCAGGACCCTGCTCCACAGATCACATTTCCCAGAGCCTAAAGCACACCCACCTGCTTCAGCATGGGGTTCTCCACAGGCTCCAGAGAAACAGCCTGCCTCACTATGGTCTTGCAGGGGAATCTATGTTCCAGCACCTGGAGCATCTCCTCCCCCTTCTTCTTCAGGCTTCAGTGTGTGCAGAGTTGTGCCTCTTGTGTATTCTTGCTCATCTCTCTGGCTGCAATTGCTACTGCACATAACATTTCCCCCCCCTCTTAAATATGTAACCATGGCTGCTTGGCCAGCAGCAGGTCTGTCTTGGAGCCAGCTGGCATTGGCTGTACTGGACACCAGGGAAGCTTCTAGCAGCTTCTCACAGAAGCCATTCCCCTGCAGGTCCCTTGCTACCAAAACCTTGCCACACAACTCCAATACAGACCCACCAGTCAGAAGCAAAACTGCATCCTGTTCTGTTTCCACTACCTTCTGGCAAAGAGCATCTTCTTCCTAGCAAAGACAGTATCTCCCAGAAGAGTGTGACTAAAAAACCTGTGCTGAGATGCCTCTCTTCTCTTCCTGCTTCCTTGAAGCAGAACATAAACAGAGCTTGAATTTAGAGGCTTTCAATCCTTCACAGGTCAGGAGGAAAAGGGATCAGTTACGAGGCATCTTCTAGGACCAATTAAAAACACAAACTCTTACCTAGCTAATGTCACGCTGAATGCTAGAGGCTGCAGAGAGGAAGAGACAGAGCAGGAACGTTCCCCTAAGGATGCACGCAAAGCTACATCCTAGCAACACGTTTGCCAACACCTCCTTAAAACAGGGCCACAACACCCACTGGATTTAGCTGGGAACATACAGCTGAGTCCTCCTCCAGGCCCTCCACTATGAAAATACACCAGCCACAATTCTTTTCTACACACACTTCATCTTTTATTAAGACTGCCTTTTGCAAGCAGTCCCAGCAGGACACCAGTACACCCATCAGCAATACTGCTCCTCTCGTTTGATTTCAGGCTCCTCTACCTTTCTTTTAGAAGCAAACTGCTGTTACAGCAAAGAGACCTCCCTCTTTTTGCCCACTTTTAAATCAGACTACGAAAAGCAAGGGGCTCTGCACCACAAAGCTTTCTGAAGAGGCACCCAAGGAGAAGGTCACTGTGTCCATGAGGGAAGACTTGAGGAACATGGAAAAGTTTTAGGAACATGAAGAAGCAGAAAGATCTTCATAAGGAGTTCCCTGCATTTCATCTAGGAAGCCCAAAGACACGTTTTGACTTAGAGGCGAGCGGGGTTCATCACACATACTGCAGGGCATCAGAATTCAACGGCTACGAGTGTTCACGGACACAGCCTGCCAGGTGAAAGCTGGAGTATCTCAAGTCCTGTGTTTAGTTATGGGCCCGTCATTATAGGAAAGGCATGGAGATGCTGGAACGGGTCCAGAGCAGAGCTACCAAGGTCAGGAGGGGTTGAGAGAACCAATTGCCTGAGGAGAGGCTGAGGGAGCTGGGCAGGGTGAGTTTGGAAAAGAGGAGGCTGAGAGGGGGATCTCGCTGCCCTCTACTACTCCCTGAAGGGAGGCTGTGGAGGGGTGGCTGTTGGCCTCTGCTCCTTGGTGCCTGCTGACAGTAGTAGGGGCACTGCTCTGCAGCTGAGGCAGGGGAGGTTTAGATTTGATCTGAGGCAGAGATTCTCTGCAGCCAGAGGGGTTGGGCACTGGCAGGGCCTTCCCAGGGAGGNCTCCCAGGGACTGAGGAGTTGTGTTGGTGTGGGGATGGTTGGACTGGGAGATCCAGGAGGTTCTTTCCAACCAGGATTGTTCTGTGATTCTCTATGACAAAAGTCTCTGCTGTGCCTGAGGTATCAAGTCAGCAAATAACCCGCTCTGCTCATAACGACATAGATCAGCAGGCACCACCACACCAGCCTTCAGACACGTATGTCAACCCCATTCTAACACGCAAACCCGCGTGGCTATCAGCAAACAGACACGAGAGCAGCAGCAGCGACAGCACATGGTGCACAACACCAGTCCCCTCAGGTTTTGGAAGCAGTCGGGGGACACACTGTCTGGACATAAGGTGAGAGTTACTTACAGTGAAGATTCGCCTGCCAGTCCGGTCAAAAGTTACGCAGTACACGGAAGACAGGTGTCCCAAAATCCGCTTGTGCATCTTCATGTGCTGGTAGACTGCAGTTGGAACGAGGCGCTCCAGTCTGTATTTTCCATTCAGTTTCCTTGAAAACAGGGTGTCCACTACCAAATGGGGGAAGGAAAAATAAGAGACAGCATTCATACTGGGTTCAGGAACTAAAATACTTCTCCAGGATGGAAGAAGTTGATTTCCACACTGGACCACTCGCAGCTAAGGGCAGTGATTCTGTTACAGGGCAAAGAACACAAACGAGTACCCTACCACAGCAGGTGTACACACAAATATCAAACTGCAAGGAAGAGCATCAAGATGTAACGCAGCTTCTGCATCCAAACACGTGCCTCTCACTTCACATCTAACCCAAGACATTCAGGAGGAGAGAGGCAGCTTCCACGGAGGAGTAAACTACATCAAACGTAACAAGAGCTTGCACACAGCCTTTAGCTGGAGATGAGCAAGTACTCCAATCTTCTCTGAGGCAACCTGCTTTTTGAGGGCTACACAGCGAGACAAGGACCCACCACCTGCAAAACAGCCCGTCATTTCTTCACAAAAACCCAAAAGCAGAGACGTTTTTACCAAAACACTGCAGAAAAATCTGATCCTGACTAAGAGATCCTTTTGCAAAGATTTTAGGGTGTTTTTTTTCCTCTGTTTAAAAGCTAAGGAGGTCCAGGAGCAGGAAACTAGTTGCTTTAATGAAACAGAAACCTTCCCTTCCGTGAAGGACTTTACTGACACAAATAAAGCTCAACGTTATGAATTTTAAACTGCAACCCATGCATGGTAAAATCACCAAGCACAGTGCTCACAGGCATGGGCACATCAGCATTAGGCAAACACCTCCCCCTGTTAGCATCAGACCAAGGAGTGACAGGGTAATAGAGTTTTACATGCCACAGGTCAGATAAAGCAGGTGATGTACTCACATCCCCAGCTTCTGAACACACAGAAAGTAAGCACATGAACACCCAGCAATGCTGTGAGCACCACACACAGAAAAAACAAGATCCCTATGTGAGGAGAGGTAGCAGATACCTTCATTACCAGTCTGGTTAGCCACCTCCTTACATGGCCAAAGCTGTTTCTCGGCCAAAGCAGGACCAGAGCAGGGTCCGGGCACTCAATCACACTCAATTGTTGAGGCTGGAAAAGCCCTCACAAAGTACAGCCCAGCACCTAACATCAGCCCAGCAGCCAGAGCAGGGCATTCAAGGCCATAGCCAGGCTGTCCTCCAACACCTCCAGACACAGGGACTCCCCCACTGCCCTGGGCAGTCCAGTCCAGGCTCTGAGCACCCTTTCCCTGAGGAAGGGCTTCCTGACAGCCAACCTGACCCTCCCCTGGCAGCTTCAGGCCCTGCCCTCTCATCCTGGCACTGGTTGCCTGGCAGAAGAGCCTGACCCCCACCTGACTACAACTTCCCCCCAGGTGAGCATCAACTGTGAAACAGCTACAAAGCTCTTGCACTGCTTGGTTTTGTCCCACACCAACCACACACTGCTTCATGACTCCACACAGTTGAATCGACACTGAATATGCAAAACTGTCAGAAGTTACTCTATGCAAAGCAAAAGCACTTAGTGGTATGGACACCTGCCAAGCCCACTGGCCTCAGGCCATAAGAACAGCCCTGAACCACCTATGTAGCTCAAGGAGTCACAGAAGTTCTCCTAGCTCAAGCTGCTTTGTGAAGGAACAGCAAGGTGCCTCTAGCCAAAGCCGCACCACTGCCTTAAGGTTCTACTGTATCTTCACTCTCCCCGAATACCAGAAAAAGATGTGGGTGCACTGCTTTATCACAGAGCTTTTCCTTGCCAACAGCCAACTTCAGAACAGCAGGAAACCAAGATGAGCTCAGTCACAAGTTAAAAAACTGCTTCTGGTTTCTGGCAAATCACCTGACAGTGAAAAACAGCCAAAACACCCCCAAACAAAGCTCCAATACCCCACAAACAAAGAGCAACCAAAGCAAAAACCCCAATCACATGCATGCACACCCTCCAGCAGAGGAAGGAAGGTCTCTGCCACAAGAGAGTGGGGTTATATAGTTACTTCTTTCTACTCAGGAGCCACCTTCTGTTTGCCTCTATTGAAGGTGGCTGCAGGGAATCAGCCTCTAGCAAAGCACTTGAATGAGACCCTATGTCGCAAACGGGGGGGAAAGCTTAACTAGAGTTGCAGAAGTGTTCTGACTTTTGGATGAAAAAAACCAAACACTTCACAAAAGCACGGGGTTTTATTAAAAAATACATGAAAAGATGTGAAATTCATGGAAAAACTGTCAGAAGTGCTTGAGAAAAAGGGCAAGTCAGGGTTTGGTGGTCACCAAAGCCAAGCCAGCGATGCTGACAATAGTCTCACTGAGTTCAGGTGGTAACAGGCGTCTGGCTGCTGATGCACACTTCCCTGGGGGACTCGAGGCGTGAAACACCCCTGCCTCACCAACAACAGATACCTGGGAACAAGAGAACTGGCATCTCTCTCACTTTTGAGCCTTGATCAAAATGTAAGATACTAAAATCCCCACAGTGGTGAAACATAAAGCTGAAAGTGCTTTGGCATAGGAGGCAGTGTTATGAATTCACATCCTATGGGAAGAAACACTTGCAGCTGGCAGGGTCGGGAGGGAAGACTCAGGTTTGAACCCATGGGTCCATGAATACGGCTACTGCTGAAAGCATGCTTTCTGTTTTGCAGATGAGAAGACAGAGCCTTTAACAAAACAAACTAGCAAGTGACAGAGGTCTTTTAGCTCTTAATTAAGCACTTCAGCAGTTTGTTACACGACAACCTGACAAAGATTATTCTGTGAGGACAGGCTGAGCAAGGTGGGGTTCTTCAGCCTGGAGCAGAGGAGGCTCCCAGGTCCCTTCTAACAGCTTCCCAAGAGCTGAAGGGGGCTACAAGAGAGCTGGGGGAGGGCTTTTGACACAGGGGATAGCGAGAGGACAAGGGGAGAGGGTTCCAGCCTTGAAGAGGGGAGACTGAGGCTGGCCATAAGGAACCAATTCTTTGCTGGGAGGGTGCTGAGAGGCTGGAACAGGGTGCCCAATGCAGCTGTGGCTGCCCCATCCCTGGCAGTGCTGAAGGCCAGGTTGGCTGGGGCCCTGAGTACCCTGCTCTAATGAAGGTGTCACTGTCTGTGCAGAGGGTTAGAGCCGTGTGATCTTTAAGATCCCTTCCAACCCCGGCCATTCTGTGATTCTCTAACTCTATTCTGTCTTCAAGCTTTGCCTCTGTTGATTACGGCTGCAGATATTCCGTAGCTCTCTCAAGAAGCACACACATGTACAGATGTATTTTAACTGCACATACACCAACCACCTACAAGGCAGCTGACACAACACACACAAAATATAACTCCAAAGAATATCCCATCAGCACTGAACTGACTCAGCAGGATAGGAAGCAGATTCTTATTCCTGCGTGTCCACGGAAATGTGAAGGAAGTCCTGCTGCACAGGACTGACAGCCTCCAGCACAGTTTCTCTCTCTCAAGCGTTAGCCTGCTCTCCACTGCAGATACACACTGGCTGGAGCACAGCTGCCTGTTTGGTTTCTTTGCTGGGCAAATCACACAGGGGAAAACGGATGACTGATTTACGGAGGCAGAACACGACTTCCCAGTTCAGCCTATGGAAGCAGTGTAATTCCAGTCCGCAATTGCATTGAGAAGATCAGATAGACCGGGATAAATCAAGACCAAATGCTTTAACACAGCTCTGCACCAGGCATCCACAAAACCCAAGTACATGTCACAGCTGAAAACACCCCGTTACCAGCACTTACCTCAATGTTTGCAAAAGGAAATCGCTGGTCATGAAAAAAGGGTTCTGTTGAAATAGCTGTAATTTTGTAAATAGTGCAAACGGTTCAATAAAAATAACATTTATTTAGAAAGCCCGACTCGTTCTTGCCTCAAGAATCTGAAAGTGATTTTTCTTTTAACATTTAATCCCACTACCACAGCAACTTAAAGACTTTCTCTGAACTCCAGCTGCCATGGATTTGATCCGTTTTCACTTTAAGAACTACACACCGTGGAGCGAGCTGCAGCACTGTGTTCAACAGTCCTCTTCCATCCCAGTTTCTCCAACATGAACAAAGGAGAAGGTAAGGCAAGCACAAAGAAACCTTAGCTATGAGAAAGCTCAGTCCTCCTCCAGTCACCGTGCAGAAAGAGCTGCTGATCTAGCCCAAGATTTTCCAAGTTTGCAATCTTCAAGCCAGTGCACAGCCACTCTCAAGAGGAATTCACTCTGTTCAGCAACATTTTCTCGCCCACATGTAGAGCACAACACAGACACCACTCTTAGCATGAATTCCGAAACAGGGGCTCCCAACAAAAGCACACTGAATGGATGCAGGTGCTACTGAGGGCTGCAGTGAGCAGCTCCTGACTAACAGAGGAAGCTCAGGAAACTCAGCTCTGAACACCCAGTTAATCACATTCCCTTCTTATATTCCAAGCTGCTACAGAAGAAAGGAGATGGAAAGCGTGGCACTGTGCTTTAAAACGGAACAGTGACCAGGACATCAAATCCTCTGCTGTCAGACCGAGTCAAAACTGTCCATTACACATCTTACATCTCTCCCTGTACCCGTACCTCCCAGCGCGTGCAAAGCTCACACAACACCACCAGCCTCCAAAAACAGTTCAGAGGTTGAACGACTGTAACACAAGTTCTCGCACTAACGATGCCTCTCTAGTACCTTTCAGTATTTGTACAGTTCCTCATCTTCAGGCTTCTCTTTGCTGACAAGACAGACACCTCTGTCTCCCCAGCAGTGGCACCAGACTGGGAGCCAGCTGGATATCCCCTGCCCACTCTCCCTGAACACTGCAGACTTATCTGCAACTCCCGTTTCGGTACCAACTACGACACATTGGTAATTTGGTTTTAATCGCTCCCCCTTCCCTGGACAACAGCACCAGCAATCTCACACGTCTTCCTTTCCGTGACAGGAGAAAAAGGAAGCTGCATCTCCCAAAACATCACACATCTCGATTCTTCTGAAGCTAGAGAATAGCCACACGCAACTTCTCATGGCCCAGAGAGTTTAACACTAAAACCAGCCAAAAAAAGAAAGCAGTATCTCTGACTCCAGCTGCTCAGGTTCACAACAGTACAGGCAACCCATGCACACTGCATGCCGCAGTGTAACTGAACCAGTGAACAGACCCAAGGGCGGGAATGAGCTCCTGTGAGGCTCTCAACCCTTACCGGCCAGCCTGACTCCCGCTCCCCAGCAGTGGGAGCAGGCCATGCTGTCCTGTCCTGGGTTTGCATTCCTGAACAGTACTGATTATGCATCCACTGACAGCTTTATGAAGTCTTTAAGGAAAAGAGTTTTATTTCTGTGTATTCACTGTTAAATCGGGGTTTTTTCCATTTCACGCTTCAAAAGACAAACCCAGCTCCAGAGAAGAACCAGGATTTGAATTTACAACACCCCACAGACAACCCGGTGAGGACGACAACACGACTTTTTCATAAGAGTAGGAAGGTAAGGTTCACATCACAAACAGAAACAGAGCTCTGCTGCTTAGCTTTCACCGCCACGGTCATCAATCTCCCTGGCAGTCAGGTATGCCAACGGCGGTGCCAGAAGAACATTAACTTACCTATACTGGGAGGACTGCCATAATTCACAGGGGACTCCGGAGGCCTCCCGCAATGTAGCGCGGCAAGAGCGGATCCCTTCCACACCACGTGTTTGCAACCTGGTACAAAAATCACACAGAAGATGTAAGCAAGTGCTTTTTCAAGCAAAAACACGGGGAAGATATGAAATATAAAGAGCTCTCCTCGCTCTCACAAAGCGTTCATACTTTTGTTGGTACGCAGCAGAGACTGTCTGCCAGCTCCTAATAACGTCTGCACTCCAGGGACACTCTGGGGAATTTCCTGCTCCAGAAGCGGTCCGAGTCGATGGCATATTTGAAGCAGGTGATCGGGTGCCAAGTGTCTGTAATATTTCACCTGTTATATGAAGAGCAAACAGTATCTGGTAAAGGACATCATGCGTTTTCAAAGAATTGCCGGCTGGTATATCTGCACGAAAATTACAGTGTTAGGGATTAAAATACTGGTCTTTTTAAGTGCAGCAATTCATTCCAGCTGGTCCTAATTAAATCCTCTATTCAGCACATGCCACCTTGTACAGAGAGCTGGTGATAGTTACTCCTGTCTGACATTTAGACACAGCTGGTCACAGACTAATAAGCACCTTTAAATCACAGTAAAAACGTAGCGTATACATTCAGTACTGTATTTAAACAGGGCTCTGGTCGACTCGTTACCGTACAACCAAGACGAGACGCGGGCTGTGAGGACACCAACGCTGACTCGGAAGATCCACACACAGCAAAGAACAGCTCTGCAAAAGCATCCTGCCTCACCCAAGACACACGACCTCGATGAAGCTCCACAACTGGATGCGGTGTTTTTCTACCTCTTCAGCTTTTAAAGGGAATGTTAGCTCAAGTAATTCAATTCTAAAACTGACTTACGTGGTCCTCTATCAGGCTACGAACACGGCCAGTTCTGAACTGCACAGTACCAAAACAAGCCCCTACTATCAGAGATCTTCTAACAGATCTTCCCAGTACGTGTTTGTAAGCAGGTTGAACTAGTATCGGTGACTGCCCAGGGGAAACCAGCTCATTCTGTAGAGCAACTCTAATTCTAGATTAGAAGACCACATTATGTAACGAGCAAAAAAGCTTTGAAATGACGACAGTAAGATCCTATTAGCATCAATCTTCCAGTTCCCAAGTAGCACAAGCTATTGTCAACTTGGACTGTAACAAAGGGAAACGTAATAGAAGTAATAAAATTTAGAGGAAGGGTAGAACCTCAGCTACATTCAGCTCTTGTACGGGATTTGGTGTGTGGTTGTTTGAGCCTTCATCCAGCCCGAAATAGGTCTTCACAGAAGAAAACAAAACATCCTGCAGTAAAAGCTCGGGCTGTTTTGTTAGCGAAGGCTGGGAGTGACATTTCAGGCAGAATGATGTGTCAGTACTACCCCAATTAACAGGAATATACTCGTTCCTTATCAGCTGTGCTCCTATCTCTCTGACTCACATCTTGTGTTCTAGCAGTTTGTTAACATAAAGAGTGCTGATGTCTAAAGCCGAAGGTCTGGAAGAGCCACGCTTACACCAGCAATTCCCACCAACAATCCAACCTCCCAGTGAAGGGCAAGTGCTCTCTTTCGCTCGTGTTTTACTCCAGCCAGCACCTCAGCCCCACACAGCTGCTCGTTCGCTCCCCCTACCAGTGGGATGATGGGGGAGAAAATGAGAAGGGTGAGTGAAAACGGGGTGGATGGAGACAGTTGAGCAGGTGAAGCAAAAGCTGCAGGCCAAGCCCTTCCATGTAAAGAATTCCTTCCCTCCTGCCCATCAGTGGGCGGGCGATTAGCTGTTCCCAGGAAAGCAGGGCTTTCCTTCTGCGAGCTACATTCCATGTGCACAACGCCTTGAGAAAGGTCAGAATCTGAATGCTTAACCAGTTACATTGCTTACAAAATCCACACTGGTTAAAAAAACCCAGGGTTTTCTTTAAAAAAGCAATTTCTATGTTTTAATAGTGATAGCTGATTGTACACACCATTTCATTTCGAATTACTGAATTCAATGCCATCAGACAGGCACCCTGTTAGAAGATGGGCAAAAACATAATGCAATGAGTTCAGATCTTGTTATCCCTTCGTTGTCCTTATCGGTGCTGTGCAAATAAAACTTGCTTTGTTCTACCTAAAGCAGGAACCCAGTCGAAAGACATGCTTCAGAGCCCCAAAACACCAGAGGGGCTGAAAGAAGTGACACAGCTACGTGCAGTTTCCACTATCAGCAGCCCTGATCCACGTCCATGGCTTTTGTTCTTCTCTGCTCTTATCAAAGGGAATGCAAAGACTTAGAACACTGCCCTTTACGTAACATAACATAATGCAAAGCCTGGCATCAGGCTTTACATCAACAGCATCTTCACTTGCTTCTCAAAGGTTAATAATGATCGATATCTTTACTTAACCACCAATACTAGGAAAGCATCAGCAACACAACTGCCATCTTCAGCTCGCTCAAGACCCTTCAGTCTCCTAAAAATGCACAAAATCTGAAGAGAATGAGGCAAATCGGCTGTGACATGTTCAGAAACTACAGCCAGCTGACATCTTGAGTCATACTCCTCATGATGTGTCATGAGCCATGTGTTCACTTTATTTCAGCAGAGAGGAGGCAGGCTCAATTTCTCACAGCTCTGAAAGCAAACGTTTTCAGAAGGGGGTCTGGAGGTACTGTTTCCTGTTAAAGATTTTAACTCACCTTGGATGCAGACCCTATCTGGCTCTTGCTTTGCTCTGCGAGGCTGAAGCATGCACAAGAAACTCGCAGAAACAGAAATGCAAGCTTCGCTTCTCTGTAAACTCTGCTGGGGAAATCCCCTCTCATTTCATTAGGGGTTTTATTTGGGCTTGTTATTTTCTCCTACAAAGCAGCAAAGGGTGTTGCTGAAGTGATTTACTAGAAACAGGCTATTAGGTATGCTTTCTTCAACACAAAGACATTAGCTGAACAGAAGGGTTCTGCTTGAAAAGGGACATAAAACGACCATCTCATTCAACTGCCAGACCACTTCAGGGCTGACCGAAAGCTAAAGCACAGTTGCTAAGGACCTTGTCCAAACACCTCTTCAACACTGACGCGCTCAGGGCACAGAGGGTCTCTCTAGGGAGCCCGCTGCAGTGCCAGTTTGTGTGTGTGACTGTCACCACCCCATCACAAGCCACAAAGTGGAAGAACGAGTGACATTCACCACAGTCCCGACTCCTCCCTTGTGGCAGAAATAAACGTAATTTCTCAAGCACACACAAGAGAAGTGCACCGTGTGGTACTGAAAGCTCAAGAACGAGGCAAGGAGTTTATTTAACCCAGAGAAACACAAAGCATAGCTTGAAAGCTGAAGTCATCTGCGCTGTTCTGAGGCGCAGCCTGCCAGGAGGTTATTCTTGCACTGGCAAACTGGAAAAAAGCTAGAACCAGCATAAACTAAACCTACCAGCCCGTTTGTTGTTTCCCTGCCAAGCAAACAACAAACTTCCACGTCAGATTTGAAGGGCAGAAATGTATTTTAAGGGACACTTCACAAGCTTTGTCAGAGGCAGAATAACTTCAACAGAAGGACAGGAGTTTGTGTGGATACCCAATTCCCACAGAAAGCGAGAGGAAAACAAATACCAGAGGCACAACTATCTGAAATTCATGCAGCTCAAAGGAAAACTGGACTCCACCAGCAAGAATGTCAGGATTTCATGCCAGAAGTGCGATGCCAAACCGCACACTATCAGCACAGATTCTTTGCCGGTCCCACCTAGCTGAAATTCTATCTGCTCCTCTGAGACCGGCTGCACCTCTTTTCTTCCAACAGGAATACAGAGCAGACACGCTGTTTAAACGATCTTTTTGTTCTAACAGACCTCTCCTGTCAAGACAAGTCGGTAGTATTTCTTAATCGTTACTGGAATGAGAAGCTGACCCCTGCTAGCGAGTACGCGCTTTTCCAGGTCTTGAGCAAAAGTTCTGCAAAACAAGACGCAGCCACGCTCTCAAGTTCACCCTTTGCCTCCTGCCCCCAGCTTCACTTCCTCCGTAACAAGCAGCAAGGGCAAGCACAAAACGCAGCTCCACCACTACCCGGACTATCGCTCAAACCTTTATTAGCTGAGGAACAAACCCAAGTGCTTGTATTTTCATTCTGCAAGACTGTTGTGCAGAATAATCCAGCACCAGAGTCACCGTGAAGACACCGACAGAATCCTGCTGTGACTCTGACTCTTCGGGTGCACGTGTGGCACATACTGCAGTCATTCACTGATCGTGTTCCAGTCAAATATGACCCCATCATGAACTGTGCTCCAAGCACCAGGCACGCTAAAATACCTGCTGCTGGTTTCGGAGGGGTTCCCCCCGTGCTAATAGGCAACACGGAGTCTTTGAGAAGGAAACACACTTCCACACAGGGACACTTCAGAACAAAACCCGAGTTGTCAGGTATTTCAAGATGGACTATTAGCTACCCCAGCCGCAGCTACTCTAGTACATAACATACGGCCCAAAACAAGCTCCAAATTGAATTACAGCAATTGCTGCACTTTATCAGGCCATCCATCTCACTGACCACCAGCCACTGCCTTATTGCTCTAAAATTAGGAGCTGCAGTGAGGTGCAATCACTTCTCTCTGAACTATTTTCACTCGTTTTTTACAGGGGGAGAGAGGGCTGTGGGATGTCACAAACAGCAGCAAGGGGAGAACTGGAAAATGAGGACTCCTCTTAGCCAGAGCAAATTTATTTCTTGTGCACTAATTATTCTTCAGCTACAACTACACAATTATCCTCTATTTCCTATAGGAATGCCTATTATTTTCATGGAATCACGGAATAGTTTTGGTGAAAGGGACCTTAGAGATTCCAAACACCATGCCAGAGGCTGAGGCACCTCTCACTAGACCAGGTTGCTTAAAGCCCGTTGGAATACTTCCAGAGAGAGGGTACTGAAACTTCTCTGGGCAGCCGACTGCACTGTCTCATCACCAACACCGCAAAGAATTTCCCATGACATCTAATCCAAATCTACTCCAATTAATACTGCCCCTCATCCCATCACTATAGACTCTCTCCCAGCTTTTCCCATAGGCCCCCTGTATGTAATGGAATACCACTGTAAGGTCTCCCAGCAGCCTTCTTCAAGCTCAGCAATCCCAGCTCTCTCAGCCTGTCCTCACAGAGGTGGTGCACTGGACCCCTGACCATCTCAGTGGCCCTCCTCTAGACCCACTCCAACAATTTCATGTCCTAGGCTTGGGACCACAATACTGCAGGTAAGGTCTCGTGAGCAGAGCAGAGGAGCTGAATCACCTCCCTTGACCTGCTGTCCACACTTG
Organism: Upupa epops; assembly: GCA_013397515.1. NCBI lineage: Eukaryota > Metazoa > Chordata > Aves > Bucerotiformes > Upupidae > Upupa > Upupa epops. The sequence continues at coordinate 103,106 of VZRI01000451.1, forward strand.
TTTTGATGCAGCCCAGGATACAGGTGGCCTTCTGTACTGCTGCTCTACAGTTGGGTGCACACTGCTGGATCACGTGCAGCTTTCATCTACCAGCACCTCCAAGTCCTTCTCCACAGCACTGCTCTCAATCCACTCACTGTTCAGCCTGTATTCATGCTTGGGACTTCCTTGACCAGGCTGCATGACCTTGCACTTGGCCTCATTGAACTGCACGAGGCTTGCACAGGCCCATCTTACCTATATCTTTGTCCATCTCAACTCATTCCTCATGATTCGTGGGATTTTGTTGTGTTTCCTGGTTATTTCTGCAATGCAAGGCACACCTTAGAAACTCGATATCCCGCTGCAGCTCCTTTCTCAGCAGCATTCCTCACTCACAGTTCCAAAGAACCAGCACAAAATCAAGAGGACTGGCTAAGTCAACTATTACTTGTGGAACAAACAAACATGTGACACTTCACACAATGAACAAGAGTTCCTTCACAGAAAAACAAAGTAGTTTGAACTGAGAGGCTGGATTCCCAGCAATGGGGATAATAATCCCTGTAACAGAAATGCTTGTCTTCCATAAGTAAAAAGGAAGCCGTTTGAGTTGACGTGTCCAACAGAAGCACTGAGAACGAGACCAAAACCACGGCTGAGGGTCACAGTCACTTCTCGGCTACGGAGCCAAGTCAGACTCACACAACACTGCACAGACTCGCCCCAAAATACTGTTAAACACTGGATGATGCAACTCTCTAATTCAAAGCCAGTGTTATTTTTGCTCCCTGTTTCCCCGAATATCTTCACAGCACAAGATTTCCTGAAGAAACAGAACTAGTGGTTGTCTGGTAACTTATTAAGAAAACTATTAAACAGTAACCACAGCGCTGCTTAAAACTTCAGGCTGTTACTCAAACAATGAACTACAGTGCCAGTGCACCAAGTGTCCCAGGCCCACGGATACTGCAACTTCAGGTACCTTTGCATAAGGTAAAACAACAAGGAGTGGCCTGGAGCTAGCATTTTGCTTTAAACTTAGTAACTGCGGGCAGAGCCAGGGGAAGAAGAGAGGAACGTCACCTCAACAGAAATAAGCAGTTCCTGAAAGCAAGGTGGCATACTGCCTACCAAACCAGTCACACCATGGAATCCTTAGGGATCAGAAGGGACCTGGAAAGATCATCCAGTCCAATCCCCCTGCCACAGCAGGGTCACACAGACCAAGTGGCACAGGAACACAGCCAGGGGGGTCCGGAACGTCTCCAGAGAAGGAGACTCCACAACCCCCACTGCCACTTGTTCCAATGTTCCATTACCCTCACTGGGAAGAAGTTCTCTCTGCCTTCTCACTCCCCAGCGACCACCACCGTGAACAAAACTGTAGTCAAGAAAATGAGACATGTATGAGTATTTTGGAGAACAAAGTTAACACAGTGTTCTGAACACATACACAACATGCTCAAACCCTATAAAAGGCATTTAAAACAACCACAACAAATCCAACCCAAAACCAAAGAGAAAACCCCTGCCACTCTTAACCATTGTGATGGATCTTGACAGTCAGCTTCATCCAACTTTGCTTCCAAAAGGAGCAACCACAACACATTCCCCAAGCCCTCCACACATTCTGCTACCACCTCCCTCATGACAGTAGTAGGACCCACTCTGCTGCACACAAAAGGAGAGCGGAACCATCTGAAAATGATTTTTCTCAGACAGTTCTGCTCCCTCACTGGGCTCAGCGGAGCCCACACAAAGAATGCAGCAGACACCCAGCATACAGTCAGAGCAGCTACACCCGTGGAGCAACTGCAACATGAAAACAACCCAATTACCCTCCAGTCAAATAATGCACCGCAGCTTGTTCATCTGTCAGGGCCCTAACAAATGGGTTTTAAAGCCTAACTACACAACATTCAAACAGTATCTTTAGCCACAATCTTAAAGCAATTCCAGAGGCTGCCCTGGTCTTCTGAAATGAGCTGTTACGCTTCAAAAGCATCAATTTCTGTCCCTCCTCACGGGTAATCCTCAGCCCTTCAGAAAGAACAGGAAAAGAGCTGGCTTACAATTAGTAAGTTTTCACAACAAATGCAAGATATGAAATATCCTGATAACCGTCACTAAAGAGCCCCTTGGCACACCGAGGCTGGAAGCAACCTAGCAGGTTTCTTCTCAGAAAGCCTGTGGTTGCAGCAAGATAGAAATCTTAATGCTGGGGATATAAAAGAGAGATTGGTGCTCTGAACTAAAAGGCTACACTGAATTCAAGAAAGCACTCCTGTGCGTCCTGCAGCACCACAAGCACGCACCACAAGCAGTATTACTTCCCTGCCAGCTTATACGAAAATAAACATTTGCTTCCACTAACCAAACACAAATAAATGAAAGCAATGCACAGGATGAAAACTGCATCAGGTTTAACGTTATTTGTGCAAATTAAGTTACAGAAATAAAACAGCTGAGGCTGTCAGTTTCAGGAAAATTAACTCTATAAAGAAGTCCTGAATCCGAGGACAAACACCATCAGCTGTTGAGAAGACAGCGACCTAAACAGATCTATAATAAAAGGTATGATTTTGCCAATAAAGCAAGAGCCTGTCTGGGATTAAATGCCATCCCCTGTTACACAGGGTCTTTATTCCCTCCTAGAGTCAGGCATCTAACACCACATCCATTGGTACTTTCATTTCTCTGCTTTTCTCTCTCTCCAGCCCTTTCTAGGAAGTTTAGGGAAAGCTCAAGGTCTGAGAAGTGGTAGCAAAGCATGACAAAACATGCTGTTCCAAGAAAGAAGAGCATCATCTTACAGGTGGGAAAACAAACTAAAGACAACAAAGAAAAAGCAGGCTCTGCCTTAGAAGCTAGTCTTGGCTTGAGAGAAACAAGGTTTGGTTTAAGGAAACAAGACAGTGTTGAAAACACTCCCGTGAAAGGTACCTGTCACACTGCAAACACACCATGTGCCGCCTTCCACAAGCAATAAAGCCACACAGTTCTGACAACTGCAGCTAGAGCAAGCAGACTGAAGGACCACATCAAGCACCGAGCACAGAGTAACCGTATTACTTCCCACATCAACATCTAGAAAGGGATGAGGTGGAAAGGGAAAGATACTTATCTATCAGGAAATTGAAGAAAACTTTGTGAAGAGCAAAAGACTAGCAGGAGAGAAAGGATCCAGGCAATGTCACATCTCCAAATACATGTATCCAGGATCGGGCCCACATTTTGAGGACATCTGTCTTACACCAGTGCAAAGGTATTTTCACTAAATTAGTATTTACCTGCATCCCAGCAAAAGAAACGAGTTTATTGGAAAGAAGGCTCTAAAGGAACTTATTTCTCATCAAGTCTTACTTCAACCTTTACAGTGACTTTTTTCTTGCTTTCTCTACGTGCAATAAATCACCACAAATACGATTCATTCGGTAACATTCCTAACGCAACTACGATAATGCACACACCAACAGTCTTCCTGGGACACGCTACAGGTAGGAACTGCTCCTTCTCCTTTTGTGTAAGCTCAAAACTTGTGTCTAAGTCTCAGAACCACTGGAGTTCAGAACTACAACCACCAAGCAGACAGCCCAAAGTGACATCTCCCTTCGTTTAAGATTACCAGCAGGGCTCAATCCTCACCAAATTTAGAGAGTAACTTGTACAACAGCGCACCAGTGCTGGAGACAATACCAGCAACAAGTTGCTACCACACACCACTCAGTCGCTAACAGACGCTATTCAGGTATCTTAATTGCTGCCTTCTCTGACTACTGCCGTTCACAGATGGAAAGGAATACTAATATATA
>VZRI01000452.1:0-14199 GCA_013397515.1 Upupa epops
CCCTAATGCTTCTATGATTCTAATTGTGAACATATATTTGCCAATGGAAAAGCTGATCTCTGGGTAAAGCACTCCTACTCTGCAAGCAGAGCTGAAGATTGAGACTCCTTAGTCAGTCTGTTGTGTTTGAAGGGGCTATAATCAGGCCAACAACCACAGGACCATTTGGAACAGAAGGCCCAACTCTTAGGAATAAAAGGGACCAGAGATTTCGTCTGTGCACAGACTGTGTCTTCCACTTTCATTTCCAGTGTGAGCATTCAGCTCTTTGCTCATTGCTCAGGGTGAATATCTTACCACAGTGAGATAATGACTCTCTAAGTCCTGATATACCCTGGCACATGGTCAGGGCCTCAAAGGGAGGGGAAACTTTCCCTTAACACACCTGGTACCCAATGTCAACATGGATGAAAGCAGCTGGATCCAAATGGCAGCTAAACTATTTTGCATTCAGCACAGCCTTGGCTGCTGGGACACAGCATGGTGACAGTGGCTGCAGGAGGGTAGAGGAGTGGTGATGTCCTCATTAGAATCTCCCTGCTTCCTCATTCCTCTGTCCACAATTGGCACTGTGGAGGAGGATTAGGAGAATATTCTGCTTCCTTCAGTTTATGCTGCATGTAGGTCCTTAGTGTGTGTGTTGTTTTATGAAGTCAGCAGAGTCTCTTCTTAAACCCAGTTGTAGTTTTTGATTCAAATCCATCAGTGACAGCTGGTGAGAAAGAGATTTCTCTCTGTATTTTAATTAAATATTTTGATGGTTTAGCTTTTCAGTGGAGATTAATTTTAAACTGTTATTTTGAGTTTGAGATGTTAAAAAGGAGAAAATAAGTTTAACTTTCTCCATGAAAATGCATTTGTCTGAGGAGAAGGCAAGGGGAGGTTGTCTGTTTGCAAAAAAGCTGCTCTGTATCAGACTCCAGGTGTATTGTGCTGGTGTGACGCCAGCACCCTGGAACAGCTTGCAAACCTGTTTATTTTTTGTATGAAGCTGTTATCTTTCATAGCACAACAAGAACTGCAGCAGCCTCAGTTAAACATGTTGCTCTGGATAAACATGAGAAGGTTTTCTGTCAGCCTCCCACTGAGTGTGTGCAGAGCAGAAGCTTTTACATCAGGTTTTGAAAGATGGTGCTGGATACCTTTCTGAGATGAATAACCATTGCATAGTGATGGATGAGGCTGCACAGTCCAGGCTTGCCTTGAGGTGTCCTCTGCAACCACCCTATGAGGGGGGCTGGTGCAGGCTGCCATGCAGAGCCTTTCTGGGCTGTGGTGTTGTGTAAAACAAGAAGTAAATAATAAGAGCTCTCCCAGTAAGAGCTCTCCCAATATGTAAGACTTGTATGTAAGCAGCTGAATCTCCTTCTAGACGAGGGGTAATATATAGGAGTTTGTGTGACAAAGCACCTCTTTTCTGTTTCCAAGGCTATCCCTGCTGTCAGGGCTCTTCTTCCAGGACCAGTGAACAAACCTTCTCATACCTCCTTTTCTAGCAAGGGAGTCAGGGATGCACTGGTCCTGCAGGATGTGAGAGGGCTATTTCATTGACTCATGGCAATATGCAGGGTCAGTCACAGTTTGTCATGCTGCACCGCAACTGTAAACCCTCTTGGAGGACCTGGTTGAAGTGGTCAGATAGACAGTATGTGGCATTTAGGGTCCTGGATGAGAAAGTATCTGTAAGGCAGTGTTACCAGCTCCTCAGACAAGGACCACTGCTGAGGAGCATGAAATGGGACCTTGTGAGCGTTACTATTCATTGCTGTCCAGCAGGCTTGGTTGGTCTGGATAGCTGGTAGCAGTCTCTTTCTCATGTGACATGGGTGTCTGCTATAAGACGGCCTTTCTACTCAGAGCATAGCAGCCCACAAACTCCAAAGTGTTCTCTTCACCATAGCTCAATCCACCTCATCCCTGTTGATGGTTATGGATGGATCCCCAACATTTTCATCCTGTTGGAACTCTGCTATCTGCTCCAGAGGTGATCATAGGGCTCAGTACATCACTACAGTGATAAGAAATCTGGAGGATTTGCCCTGTGTCAAATCAGCCAGTGACACAACAGATTGTGTTGTTGGACCCTTGAGGGTGAAAATGCAGGCTCCAGCCTGCTAGTCAAGCACAGCCACCTTCGCTGGAAGAGGACCTGATGGATTCAGCCTTGAGCAGTGTCTGTAGTTAGGCTGTGGGCCAATTTTCATAATTTCCATTTGATGCTTTTTTGCCTTCTCATTTCATTTTGAAGGAGTCACAAGTTCTTTCACCTTGAAGATTTAACCTGAAACACTGAAATAATCTCCTGGTTTAACCCCTTTGGATCTTGGGCATAAACAATTGTCATTTGATGCCCAGCTAATTAGCTGGTTGAGAGATGTTAGTTAGTTGATAGCTGCTACACCTTTGCAACTGACCTTGAGGTAATGTTGATGCAGGCACTTTAAAGATAAAAGTAATACTTTCTGGTTATTAGAACAAACTTATTTGTATATTCATATTATTTCCCATTTTCAGGTTACAAGAATAAACCAAAAGCCATCAAGGCTCAATAGTTCTTGCTCGTAGGGGAAAATTCTGAGGTTTCTGCAAAGATGATAGAGAAGGTTGGGAAAATGGGCTTCATCACTTAGTGTTTGTTGGGTTAAACTGCTCCTTCAGCTCTCGAGAACAAAACAACTTCATCCACACTTCGTCTTCCTTTCCCTGAGCAGTGTTTAGCAAATGGTGTCCAGCAGATTTGGGATGGGCTGACTTAGCACAATAAAGTTAAAAAAATAAATTCTAAGTATATAAATAGAGGAAAAAGTACTTCACTCAAACTGCTGTGTGGTTTTCCTCTTCATCATCACTCATCGTCCCTCAGAGCCACACTCTTTTAGTGGGCAGAAGGAATGCAGCCAGCTATGAACACACCCTTCTGCAGATGGGGACACTGTGCCAGAGTCACCGAGTTGCTTCCCTGAACCTCACTGTGTCCTGAGTAGCAGAGCTGGGCAGCAAAGGCAAAAACCACTTCAGAGAGTTCATGTCTCACAACTTCCAGCAGTCGCAAGCAAAATACATAAGGAAAAACTTCTCTCCCTTTGGAGCTGAGGGACCTTTCTTATGATGCCAGCACACGGGGGTGGTAGCACAGGTGCAATTCTGCAGTAGTTAGATTTGCAGGACATAGTTAAGTGCCTTTTAAAATGCTATGTAAAAGATGACCTTTGAGGCCTGACATTTGGGGACACTGGCTCTGCTGGTAGCCACCGAGGCACCTGGGACAATCAGTACCTGAGCCACAGCATGGACTTGCTCATGGGTACTCACATCCACTTGGGAGAAGCCCAGAAGGGCCTTCTCAAGATGCACGGCTATCTATTACTCACCGATCTGGAAGGCTTTGAAGCAGGAGGATAGTGTGGGACAGTCTATCCTCCTGCTGAATGGCATCCTGAAAATTATAGCTGTAGGTACAACATGACGGACAGCCAAACACTGTCAGGCCAGCCAGCATGCCAGCTCACTGTTTACTTGCTGTATTTGATGTAGTGTCTACCCAGTGTGAAGACCCCAGGAAAATGTGTCTCTACAAGGCGTTTCAGAGACTGTGCTGCTCAGGGTTAGGAAACAGGGAAATTCCTTCCAAAGTGTTCCATCAGAATGCTGGAACAGACTTGATGTCTTGAGGAAAATACCCATATTATTATGAGAGATGAAGAGTTTAGTTTGCAGGCAAAGGCTGAGAGACAGTGAAGCCGAGTTGTATTCAAAAAACAGTGTTACAATAATATGCCAGGGAACACACACTTTCCTGCTGACTCATTAGCACCCCGTCTTGCTCTCCACATTTTTCCTTAAAGAAGAAAGTGTACATTTTGCTCTTGCCATTTAAACCAGAAGCAGGTGCTATAGAGACTTTATTGCCCATCTACTTGACTATGCAAGACCTAGCCTTCTGTAGCAGGAATTGAGCTGGTGTGTGGATGGTGTCTCTGCTGTGGTAGGGTCTCTGCTGTGGTATCAGACAGGGCACAATACATCATGAAACTGGATCCAGCTAAACTGAGGAAGATGCATTCCTAAACATCATTCACATCTGGTCTTTGTGGATGGGGGTTGGACAAGGTAGCAGATGAACCCCCTGAGAACCATACTGGCCAAAGGAATTCTCAAACATTATTCAAAACAGAGGTGGTTGTATCATGATGATAAATAAAGTCTGCATTATTTAAACAGAACTAGATCAATGGCTCCACTTTAAGGTTGCGCTGGAATGTGGCAGAGTACAGTTCCAGCTACCTTTAAACCTCCTCTGGTTTGAGGCTGTGCTGAGTGTTCAGGCCTGCAAGAGCATCTGCCAGCAAAGACTCAGCTTGAAAATTATTTTTATTCATGTACCTGGAGAGCAGGATGGAGCTGAGAGAGCTAGTTGCGCCAAACATACTTCCTGAGTCTGGTTTTGGTTTCTATTTTGGGATTTACTGAATCATGTAGAAATTGGTACAGAGGCAGAGCAACTCAATGGGTTTAGACAGCCAAGGATGCCGCAGCAGGGCAGACTTTCTTACAGTGCTTTCCCATGCCAATGCTGGCAGATACTCTGACTCGTCTCTCCCATTCATTCCAGCTCCTTCAAGGAATTGTGCTTCCCAATCTAGCACAGAGGACCAGGCAGAGATTAGACAAAGCAGGCTTGATGGAAGATTTAGCCACAGGAAGGGATTTGGCAAGATAGGTGATTTAGCATGTTTCACCTCTTCTGACCTCATTCCCAACCGGTTTCTTCTGTTTGGAGCCAAGACCCGACACAGGGCAGCTCCTGCTGCTGCCAGTCACCTGCCTGCAGTTAATGTGACCTTTCCTTGCTCCAGTACTGATAGCACACACACAAAAGATAAGCGGGGTAGCAAACCTTAGCTTTTATTACACATTTGGAAGTATCCCACAAAAATGGGACCAGGGCAGTTTTGGGGGAGAAAAGAGATGTTTGTGCAGTCAAGTCTGCTGCTGCTTGAGGTGTTGTGCCCACTCTGCGGGTGGCTGTCCCAGCAGAGCTGGTGGGGGGCTCTATATGCACCTGTTGGAGAGCTGACCTGTGCTGGTGGAAAACATTTGAGCTTAATTCCCGAGCCTCACACAAAAGCAAACCAGAAATTGTTTTAGCATTCTGCAGGTAAAATCTGAGTTCCATTTTTCCTTCTTAGTGTCTTGTGCTCCGATCTAGACTCCTTTGTCTTGGCAGGAGATTGCTGCTCCTAATTTGTATAATAAAATCTGTTGTCTCCTTGGACTACAAGTTTTTCTTGGAACTACATAGGCACCGATTGTTGTTGAAGTGCGTGACATTCATTTTGCCTGCTTGTTCTCAGGAAACTAAATGAGCAGATCTTTCATCTTGTTCCGTGTGGTTTTGCCACGCTAGCAGGCCATGTATTATAAACACCAGACCTGTAAACATTCACTCTTCTGACAGATCTGAACAGAATTCCTGCTTGCCTGGGTAAATATGGAAAGACAGTGGCAGGAAACAGGCATCCACTCTGTGTAATGTCTCATCCTTCCTCTACAGTGAGTTGTGCCAAAGCACAACTACGTGTGGTTATACAACTACTATGTGGTTATATACATTTTTATAGGTGAGGAAACTGAGGCATGGAATAGAGAAGCTGGGAATCCAAAAGCAGTGCTTTGTTTGCTACGTTGCACAGCCTCCTTCACAGTGCTTGTGCTAATGGGACCTGGCAACCTCTTACATGCTGCTGAGTTTATTGTGTAACACATCCATAAAGCACTGCAGATGGGATACTGCAGCAACTATGCATGCATGCGCTTTAGGAACAGGTGTAAGAGCTGCATGCACATGGATGCACAAACAGAAGGAGGAAGAAGCACATTGTAAACCCTGATCCACTGGGGGGAATGTTTATTAGTTTTAATTATTCCCCTTTTGCTCTGCTCAGTTGGGTCCAAAACAGTCCCTTCTCATCATACCTGGCTTTGGCTCCAGGTGCAGCTCTTCAGTGAAATGTGTGCCTGCTCCTCATGAGGACTCACAAAGTGAGACCACCAGCAGGCTCTGCTCAGGGCTTAACAGGGCTGAGCAACTTGCAGCATGACGAGGTTAGCAGAGCCTGTGTTGTGTGTATGTGCTGACTGGGCTCTGTGCTGGCAGTGTAGGGGAAAGCTCTACCATGTCTTGAGTTGTTCTTGAGAAAACCGGACAGCTAACACTTTGGACAGTGTCCAGCAGAGCAGCAGTTCAAGAGGCACAGAGTCCTGCTTCAGAGAGTCCTGTGGAAGGCCAGGAGAATGATTAAGGGACTGGAGCACCTACCTAATCAGGAAAGACTGAGAGATCTGGGGCTTTTTCATTTAGAGAAGAGAATACTACAAGGGTATTTAATCACTGTCTATAAATCCATGAGGGCTGAGTGTTAAGAAGAAAGAGACAATCTCATTTCACTTTTGCTCTGTGACAGGACAAGGGGCAATGGGTGTAAACTGGAGCACAGGAAGGTTGGCCCCAGCATGAGAAGAACTTCATTACTGTAAGGCTTACAGAGTGCTGGAACAGGCTGTCTAGGGAGGTTGTGGAGTCTCCTTCTCTGGAGACTGTTAAGACCCAATGGATGTGTTTCTGGAAGTGTGACCTGTCCTAGACTCTATGGTCCTGCTCGAGAAGGTGAGTTGGACTCAATCATCTCTAGAGTCTCTTCCAAACCCTAATGATCTGTGTCTGTATCTGCACTCTGGGAAGGACTGCTGTAGAGAATGGAAGCTGCAGGACATGCGCAGGGGAGAGCAAATGGGGGTAAACTTTGGTGCTGTCATGTATCTCATCCAAAGCCTGTACGTCTTTATTCTTTCCCTAGGAAAAGAGTTTGGGAAGCACCTCCAAGATACCTGAGTAATTCAGGGTCTCCTTAAAATCATCACTGGAGCACACTGAGGGCACATGAGGCTAAGGACTTGTAAGGATCCAATAATCCCAGGCTTTAAAACACTGATGAGGAAATTGCTGCAAGCTGATAGAGAGGACAAGAGAACAACCAACTCTGCAGTCTGGTTTGTGAACTTGTTTCACCTCCCCAAGCATTCTCTCCCGTCATGCAGAACCTGATTATGGTTCTGTGGCTGCAGTGCATTTCGGCCAATAAAGACATTAATTTTTAGTTTGTGCACTTTCCACATCATCGTGGTGCTTCACCTGCTGTGTCCGTGTGCTGTTCACGACTGAACCCTGACAGTGTACAGAAAGAAGTGTGTGGGCTGTGAAATACTGTGGGTTTGTCATGGCTCGCTTGAGTCCATGCAGTATCTGACTGAAGCATACGGGCTGTAATACTGTTTGACACGGGTGTCAAATCTGTTCATTTAGCTAGAATAAGTACTATTCCTCTCTGCAGTTGTCTTTGTCAGCCCAAAACTATGGGAAGATTTCTGACAAAAGTGAAGGCAAGGCATTTTCTTTCTTCAGAAAAAGATGAAATAAAATATCAGTTAATCCAATCGAAGGCCAACGCTACAAGAGCGAAAGCAGCCTTGTGATCACTCTGACAGGTGGATTCCTTTTCTTGTGACACAAACAAGGACCTGTCAGAGAATTTTGCCCCCTTTCCCAGAAGATGTTGTCAGAAGGCCGGTGTCCTTCAAGATGTCTTTATAATGAAAAGATGTTTCTGTATGTTATGATTTACTCTTTCCATGCTACCTTGGGATGAAAAAAGGCTGTCAAAATATGTAAAATAGAAACAAAATCTTTCACACAACCCCAATGTTTAGAGTCACACTCCAGAATGCCTAAAATAATCAGTCTCTGTCTAGTCTTTAAAAAACTTCTGTTATTTTTGTGAATTCTGGTTGTATTTTTCATGCTTTCTAGAGGCTCAACTAACAGACGTAATTCTCACAGGTTCCTTGTCTGAGCAGCCTTTCTGTTGAGAGTTACCTAGTACTGCTCTGGCTGAGCTCATACAGGTAGAAAAGTTGAATTTCTCTGGGTTTTAATTTGGACTGGGGTGTCAAATCTGAGCTGGTTGCAAAGTGGAGGCAAATTTCCACTTAAAAATCCACACAGCTTGCCCCCATGTTTCATATATGCCACCCCCCTCCCTTTCTTGCCCTCAAATTTCAGCAGTGGTGTGTGAACAGAGAAATTGTTAAACAGAGTGAATGTGTTTAGAGACTCACAACACAAGTAGTCCTCTCTGTTTCTTTCCAAAGCACGGAACAAAGGATTTTTATAGAGGAACTCCAAAATACCTGCAGTGTCCACAAAATCCTGGTTTTGTGGGTAAGAGGGGTTGCTAACAAGCAGCTCCAGTATTTATGTTTAATGCTTTCCTTGGCCGGGTGAAATTTGTACGATGCTTCCTCTTTACCTTTGCAGACTGGAGAGATTATTGCTGTTTTATGAAAAGTGTCTGTTTTTTTCTCAGGTTGAAGCTACAGCTCAATGACAACACAGAATCCAGTCACAGAGGCTTTAGAACAATCCATCAATCAGTGTTAATGAAGTGACACACTTAAACAAGGCACTGGAATGAATTGTCCAGGGATGTAGTGGAGTCACCATTCCTAGAGGTGTTTAAAAAAAGAGTAAATAGAGCACTTGAAGCCGTGGTCTAGGGGTTAGGGATGTGCTGGGATGAGGGCTGGACTTGATGATCCTGGAAGTCCTTTCCAGCCACGATGATTCTGTGATTCAAATGTGATTTCATGAAAAATAGCTAAGTACTGTAGAAAATCTTCAGCACTGCTCTGGGTGTTCAGACTGAAGATGTGGCCACTGTTTTCAACGGGAGATGCTAGACTAAGGTTAAGAGCTTTTGAAGAATTGTGTTCTAGAAATAGAGGGTTTTTCTCACAGAACATGTTTTGCTAAGCCATTCTTGCCTGCTGATCACTGAGATGAAAACTCTCCAGCTGCCCAATGTTGCATTACTCTGTCAAAGCTACTGAACAGTTGCACAGACCTGATTGCAAGGGAAGGATGTGAAACATCAGTAGGAATGGTCCAGATGCATTGTGATATCTTAACTGTGAGGCCTTGCAAGAGATGTTCTTGACCCCTTGATTGAGGAGCTGGAGCAGGTCCAGAGGAGCGATGGGTCTGAGGAAGGGACTGGAGGTAAAGTCTGATGAGGAGAGGATGAGGGAACTGGGAGTGTTTAGCCTGCAGGAGAATCAGAGGGGACCTTCTTCCTCTCCAGCTCCCTGAAGTGAGGTTGTAGTCAGGTGGGGGNTGTGAATAAGAGATATAAAACATCTGAACTTTTCTGCTTGGTTGTGAGCTCTGATATAGTTTTTGATGGGACATCTGGGGGTTTTGACTGTTTCCTGAAAACTTTTCTAGTGAACTCAGCAAAAGCAAAGTCCTCATTGGGCTAAAGAGAATCTTCTGTGACAGCCTATAATTCATATTTAGTGGAACTGGTGCATGGAAATCGAGATCACAGGCTGTTTCCATCAGGTTTTTGGGTATCAATGAAAATTAATTGTTCAGTGACAAAGAGAATTAATGCCAGTCCCTAGTAATGACGAGATTACTGACTGAGATATCAAATACCTGAATACAGCAGACATAATGGCAGCTGATTTGAATGAAGCCTCCTGTGTAGGACTGTATACTGGGAAATGTTGATTAAAAAAGTGTATTTAGAAGTTCTTCTCTTTCTTGGTGTTACCCAAATTCAATTGAGTTCACAAATGCAGCTTGTATTTTAGGGTCAGAAATACAGGGATTAGTCACAGTAAGAACTGAAAGCATACAGGGGTAGATCATCAAAACAGTCACATGCAGTTGTAAAAGCCAAAAATTTGGAACATATTTAGCTTTCCCCCCACTCCACCCTGTTCTAGACTTGGGTCAGTCAAACACTAAGACATTAGAGGGGGCCAGAATTTGGAGATGTATTAAAAACCAGCTGCCAGGACTGGAATGTGTTTTGCTTTCTGAAACATGGGATACCATCTCCTGTCAGAAACTGAATTGATGGACTGGAGCACAGTGATTTCTCTTTTCCTGTTCTGACAGGAAGAAAATAACTGCAGACAAGGTGTGTTTGAAAAAAAATGCATGCTTGTGGTCTTAGAAAATATACTTCATTTATTTTTCACGAACTGTAGGAAGCTTGTCTTCAGAGCCCAGTTACTACAGTTGGGGGAAGATGGACAACATCACAAGGAAGTGAAGGAAGTAAGTTAGCTTAATGACACCACTGGCTGTTTAATTATGCAAAGAAATGATCTTCTCCCCTTCTCTGTTTGCAAAAACGAGCTTGCTACATAAATTTATGTCTAAAGCTCCTGCACAGAGGCTTTCCCAGATAATTCAAAAGTCCATCTCCTCAAAGTCATTGAGACTGTCATTCTGAATAGACAAATTTTATGTTCTCTGCTTTAACAGCAGAACTCAATGGTGTGAGCTGTGCTGAGAGGGCCCTCATGCTGTGGAAAGGTCTGCATGGACATCTGGTTCTGGGTTTTGATTCTTCCCTTCTTTATAGGCTGGTATTAGAAGTTTAAATGCAGCAATGTTACCTAACACCTTCTTCCTGCTCTGTTGCAGTAATATGGGTCAGTGTTATCCCTTCAATAGAGTCACACTAGTTTATACTGCCCAAACATTTTGCCCTGCTGATGCAGAAGCCAAAGCAGTGTTTATTTGCCCAAAACTTCGTCTCTGTCTAATTTAGTTATCCATTAAGTCCACAAGGATCTCAGCACAGTAACTATTAGAGATCTGGATTGCCTCATTCAGCTTGGTCAAAATCTCTTTCTCAGACACAAAGAGATTGTTACTCTTCACTTCAGAGTGGGCAGCATTGCATTGTGAAGTCAGAGAATCACATAAGTCTCAGAGCTGGAATGGGTCTCAGCAGGTTGAGTCCAAACCGCTGCCAGAGCAGGACTGCCTAACGCACGTTGCACAGAGCTGCATCCAGGCAGGAATTGAGTATCTCCAGAGAAGGTAACCACAACCTCTCTGGGCAGCCTGTTCCAGTGCTTGGTCACCTGCACAGTGAAGACATTTCTCCTCATATCTAAGTGAAACCTCCTGTGTTCCTGTTTGTGCCCATTGCTTCTTGCTCTGCAACTGGGGCACAACTGGAAACAGTCTGGCTCCATCCTTGCTACAGCTACTCTTTGAATATTTATAGGTGTGGATAAAACCTTGCTTTAGTCTTCTCAAGGCTAAATAGACCCAGCTCTCTCAACCTTTACTCATATGAGAGATGCTCCAGGCCCCAGTCATCTTTGTTGCCCTGTGATAGACCACCTCTGGTAGTTTTTTGTCTCTCTTGAATTGGGGAGCCCATAACTGGACACAATATTCCAGATATGGCCTCATCTGGGCAGAGTAGAGCGGGAGGATGACCTCTCTAGACCTACTGTTCACACTCTTCTTAATGTAGCCTAGAATACCACTGGCTTTCTTGGCCAATCAGGCAATTCTACTAGTTTCACTGGGACCCCTAGCTATACAAGAAAGCAAGACACTGTAAATACACAGCAGCAAAATTGTCATGATCCCATAATAAACTTTTAAGTCTTCCATGAGGAGAATTTTTCATTTGTGGGGACTGAGCATGGCAGGTATTCCCTCACACATCAAAGGAAGTACCTGTAGTTTAGGTAGATTAACAATGCTAACCCCTAACACAGCCATGATTTTAAATTTTAGATGGAAACTCCATCATCAGAGACGGGTGCCTCACCAATTTGAAGGTAATTGTACTGATAATGTAGAATTTTGGAATAAAGGACCCGGTGTGATAGGAAGTGTGTTTTCCCCTATAGGCACAGCTCAAGCCTTAACAAATGGGTTAGCAAAACAAACAAATACAACTGGGCATCCTTTTGTGAGATGTTGATTCAATCTGAATGCAGTGCTTCAGAATAGAGCAGCCATAGATTTTTTTATTGTTAGCCCAAGGACATGGATATGAATATTCTGAGGGAATGTGTTGAATGGATTTATCTGACCATTCTGAATCAATTCATAAAAGTATTCAACAACTCAAAGGAGCTAAAAAATTACAAGTAGGGGATGGCTGGAAATGGTTAGACAACTTATTTAATGGATGAAGAATTTTGGGCTGGATTAGGTCTGTAATTAAAACAGGTTTAATGATATTAGTAGTAATTTCAATAATTTTGTGTGCTGTACACCTTCTTTCAATGTCTGTGATGTATGATGCATAGAACGGTTGATCAATTATTTTTGATTGAAAAACAAAAAGGGGAGATAGGGGAGAGAACATCTTTGGGCTTGATCTTGATGAGAGCAGGCTTTGTCCTTGAAGAAAGGTAGTAAACAGGTATCATAGCCAATTAGTATTTAGACAAACAAGTATGTTATGATTTTGTGTGCAATGATTAAAGGCTAGAGTGTACAGACAGCCCTCTGATTAAGCTCGGTTTGCTTAATAAATCGTCTTCGCTGGATCAAGTTGCAGAGCCCATGCCCTTCGTTGCCATGAATGGTGCCCCTGATGTGATTCATTGCTGTCCCGTGTGATTCTACATGCTAAGGGGTATCTTACTACCACAGACCTCAGAGCAGACTGGTGGCAAGCCTAGCTAAGCTGAAGACATTCGCAGCAGGAACTGGCAACACGATTGCCAGAGAGAGGCTCCACTGTAACAATGACTTCTTCTTCAGAGGCAAGAAGGGAGAACCTTATCTCTACTAAGCCACAGGCTCTGGATTCTAAAGTATTTTTAAAAAGTAACACTTTCTTGCTCAAAATGTCAGCTCCTGTAACTCCAATTTTATTACCACCAGCTCTGGCCGTCTCAGCAGTGCAGCCTCCCCCAGCACAGGTTTTTACTACTTCAGGGGCTGAGGTGCCACCCTTAGATCCTCCTCACAACCCCCTGACTACATGGGCTAAGACATGTGAGCAGGCAAATGGAGAGGAGGAGGTACACGGTGTATTCCCTTTTCCCGTAATGACCAGGGGCCTCATTGTGTTGTGTATGCTTTTTCAAGAGACCTAAGGAAAACTTGTGCTGAACAGGGTCTTTCACTCCTTCCACCCAAAGCCTGATAAAAACTCTATTGTAGAAGATCTGATAGCTTTTGATATTACTGGTACTATGGCAACTATCCTGACTCCCATGCAAGTCGCAGTTTTGGATTCTAATTGGCACTGTCTGTGCCAGGCTGCTGCAGTTGGTAATTTACAGTGCAATAAAGGGGATCCCTTATGAAATATTACTGTAGACCATCTGGTGGGTGACCTCCAAGCTCAAGCTATGTGGCAAAGAGATGTTCACTGACAAAGCAAAGATCTTGCACTTCAAGCTCTTAATATAGTCCCTGGTTTGAAGCAAACCCACTCGATCTTTTGTGACTATCAAGGAAGGAAACTCTGAAACTTTTGTACAGTTTTTGGACCACCTGAAAGATGCCAATGATAAGCAGGTTGAAAATCCAGACGCACCTGAAACTCTTACGCATACCCTGGCATTTGAGAATGCCAGTGCAGATGGTAGGAAAATTATCTTACCCTAGCAAAATCCCACCGGTGTCGAAATGATAGAAGCCTGTCACAAGATGAATTCTGTCATGCAAGGCATGCAAACTGTGGTGGCTAGTGTTTCCTCAGCAGTTGCCTCTGAGGTTGCAGTGGTTATGTGTACCAAAGAAAAATGTTTTGGCTGTGGTCAGGATGAGCATTTCACGAACAACTGTCCACAACGATAGCTAAATAATAGAAGAGGTGCTGTTGGTGTTCCCCGACCTTTGGCTATTTGCCCTAGATGCCGCAAAGGTTTTCATTTGTTAGTCAGTATCATCCCAAGTTTGACATTGACGGTAGACCCTTGCCTCCAAGAAATGCAGGAAACCATCAGCGCAGCGTGGTGGCTGAATGAGACAACAATAAATGCCCCTGCACACACCACACAGACTGCACAGACCATACAGGCTGCACTGACTGCACCAATCTCCTCCATGCCCTCTGGCCTGCTACACGTGGGAGTGCCAGCTTGGATGTCACCACAGCCTCTGCAGTCACAATAATAGACCAGACCATTCACAAGCAAAGCCTTAGACACTGTCCCACACCACATCCTGGTCTCCAAGCTGGGAAAAGAACTGTCTTGATGGCCGCACCCAGAGAGTGGCTGCCAATGGGTCCATGTCCCCATGGAGACCGGTGACAAGTGGAGTCCCTCAGGGATCAGTCCTGGGACCAGTCTTGT
>VZRI01000452.1:14798-67063 GCA_013397515.1 Upupa epops
CATGGCAGGGGGGTTGGAACTGGATGATCCTGCGGTCCCTTCCAACCCTGACCAATTCTGTTACTTCTTCCCAGGGAGGGAGATGGGGTGCTGCAGGGGGCTGCCTTGGGGGTTTGTGGAGTCTCCTTCTCTGGAGAAGTTTGAAACCCACCTGGACCTGGTCAGGGTGTCCTGCTGTGGCAGGGGGGTTGGACTGGATGATCTTTCAAGGTCTCTTCCAATCTGTGATGATTCTATAAGGTCCCGCTTCAAGGTTTGGGACCTACTGGTGATGGATTGAGTCCATGGTTGGTGAGTTGTTCCAGAACCACCATGCAAAGTCTGTTTATATGGCCTGGTGTTATTGATGGGGATTTCACAGAAGAGTTACAAGCCGTGGTTTATACACCCTCTCCATTGGTTCACCTTCCTCAGGGCAGTTGTATTTCTCAGTTGATACCCTTCCAAGCCTGTGTGTATCCCTCGACAACAGTTAAGTAAAGAGGGGATCAAGGCTTCAGTTCAACAGAACAACCTGAAATATGTTGGACTCAGACTGTGACAGACTCTCACCCTTTGTTAACCATCAATTGCTTTCAAAGGGAGAAAGAGCAGACTCCATCAAGCTGTGAGGCATGGTAGATATGGGAGCAGATGTTACTGTCCTATCTGCCCAAGACTGGCCTTTGCAACAGCCAACTATGGAGGCACAGAGTGCCTTAGCAGGCATTGGAGGTGTCACAACAGCACGACAGAGCAGACATTATATTCAAGCTGTTGGCCCTGAAGGTCAAATGGCAACCATTCAGCCTTTCATTTCTACAGCTCCCATCGATTTGTGGGGATGTGACATATTGGCTCCCTGGGGAGCTGTCACAGAGACAAAGCCACCTTTTCTGTAGGGGTCACTGGGATACAGCCTGCCCCTCTCTCAGTACCCAAGCTCAAATGGTTAAAGAAACACCTGTGTGGGTGGACCAGTGCCCCCTGACAGAACAAAAGCCACGCACTAGTTGCAGAACGACTGCGACAGGGACACACAGTTCCCAGTAACAGCCCATAGAATGCTCCTCTTTTTGTGATCATAAAGTAAAACGGAGCTTGGTGTTTGTTACATGATCTGCAAAAACTTAATAAGGTTATGGAAGATATAGGATCACTCCAACCTGGAATGCCATCGCCAACTATGATTCCATGGAATTGGGAGGTTGTAATTGTTGATTTGAAAGACTGTTTCTTCACCATACCTTTGGATCCTGCTGATGCCCCTACATTTGCATTTCCTGTACCCACTGTCAACAACGCAGCACCTTTAAGAAGATTTCAATGGACTGTATTGCCACAGGGGATGAAGAATAGTTCATCTATCTGTCAATGTTGTCAGAAATTAGGCTAAAATATCCTGATGTGTTTTGTTATCATTACATGGATGATACTCTTTTTGCAAGAAAAGAGATGCAACAACTCCTCCTGGTAGTTCAAGAAGCTTGTACTGCCATGGAAGAATCAGACCTACAAGTCACCACAGAAAAGGTTCAAATTCATCCCCCATGGAAATATTTAGGGTGGAAAAATATTAGCAGCCACCATAGAACTCCAACAAATCAAACTACAAATTGATGTAAAAACATTGAATGATTTAGAGAAGCTTTTGGGGATGATTAATTAGATTGGACCTCATTTGGGTATCGCTAATGCAGAAATGGTCCCTTTGATCTCCTTAAAGGTGATACAGTGCTGACGTCAGCTCGAACTCTTACAAGTGAGGCTATACAAGCCCTTGAAAACATAAATAAGGCCTCAGAGGCCCACCGGTGACTCAAAGGACATCCTGCATGTTTATTTGGTTTTGTTACCTTGAATCACGCCTATGGCTTGATTGGGCAATGGGTAGCTTAACTTTCAGATCCTCTTGTGATCTTCAAATGGATTTTCTTACCTTATCAAGTCAAAATGATTGTAGCTATGCAAATTCAAATGATTGCTAATGTTACCACGATTGCAAGATAGAGGGTTTTACAAATATCCGGGGAAGAGCCTCAGTATATATGTATATTCCTGTAACAACTGGATATCTCAAGTGGTAGCTAACCGTTCTGTGTTGCAGGTTGCCCTGGAAGGCTTCTGCAGATGCATTGATGTTCATTATCCTTCTCACAGATTGGCACAGCTATGTAAAGATATAGTGCTTGTTTCTTTCCTCCTTGCAGCAGAACGCCTGTATCGGGGTAATGATGTTTACTGATGGATCAGGAAAAACAGGAAAAGCAGTTTTAACATGGTGTGATGGTCAACGATGGCAGGACAGCATTGCTTACTCCACAGGGTCACCCCAAATTGTAGAATTGTTTGCAGTAACCCAAGTTTTTATGCTATGGGAAGATGTGCCTGTTAACCTGGTGACGGACTCACAATATGTTGCTTGCATAGTGCAAAGACTGGAGAAATCATGGCTTAAACATGTGGGCAACGAGCAATTATTTTTACTCTTTAAACAGTTATGGCTGAGGTGGAACACCTCTATTATGTGCTCCGTATTAGAAGCCATACGAATTTACCAGAACTTTTAAGAGAAGGTAATGCACAGGCTGACCATCTCACCCTACCTGTTGGTGTTGTCCTGGTTCCCTATATTAATCGACAACCACAATTGTCTCTTGGGTTTTTTTTTTCATTAAAATTCTAAAGCGTTGTGTAAACAATTTGGCCTTTCCTGGGCAGATGCAAAAGCCATTATACGTTTGCTTCCTGATTGTCAACAATTTGCCTCTAGTCCGCAGACTGGTGTTTACCCTACTGGCCTTGGAAAAGCATAGAGAAATGCACATAGGGTTTACCATCTGGAGGAGGAAAAACAACGTATTCAAACATAAATGTTTGTTTCAGTACCCTGCTGCAAATGTTCAGCACAGTGCACAGGGACTTACTTGCTCAGATCCCATCAAATATATAGTAATAGAAGTTGTGTAGATAAATCCCTACACTTCTCTCCTGTGTTTATTATTCTTCTTGAAGTGCAATACTGTGCAACCTCAGGCTTTAGTGTACTTGGTTGGGAATTTGAGTAAGTCACGATAACACATTGGGAACAGGAGAGGTCTGATAAGGAGCATATTCGTTATCAGCCTGATCACACCACTTGTACATTGAATGAGACCATTTTCTGTTTTTCAAACATGTCCTGATGCAATATTTAGTGTCAGCAGCTACCAGCAACTCCCTAAAAAGAAGGAAACTGAGAGTTCTTGGGTTGCTTGCACTTGACGGTGAATTTTTCCTGTATTGGTATGAAGTCTCTTGGTATGAAATTCAAACTGATTAATGCAAAAAGATGAGGTAGATTGATGAGTGGCACTAGCTCTGGGACTTCCAAATGTTAGTGATGTTAACAGCTGACTCCTCCAGATACTGGTGTCCAAATTTCCCTTGAGCTCATCCCACAGGAATTGATTCTTTTTTTCTGTGCATTTGATGAGTTTCTCTTAAATGCAAAAAATCCCAAACCCTATGAGTGCTGTTTTTTTCTTTCAAACTGATCATGTTTGAAGGTATAGAGCTATCTTTCAAATGTAAAGGTTGCTCATAACAGCTGGTAAGTCAGGAGCAGATTTTACACTACCTTAATAATGATTAGTCATGCTCTTTCTTTCTACCAGTTGCAGTGAAGAGACAATGTCTGTGGACTGCCTGACTGTATTAGTCCTTTATTGCTTCAGTACTATCCCAGAGATGAAAAATATATTTCTCCTTGTAGTGTTCTTTATTCTTTCCCACTCTCACTCCTTAAATGCAATTCTCATGTCTTTGCAAAGAATTTCTCCAGTTCATCCCTGCTTTCTGGAACTGCCGTATGAAAATATATGGCTCAAGCTGGGAAGAATGCAAAAGGGCTCTCTCATCTATTAATCTGTGTACAATATATGTAGTTTGAAGATGGATGTTACAGAGAATCTGTAATTTAGGCTCCTTTTGAGTGTCTCTTCAGTTTAACTCAGCAGGGGCAGGTTTCACCTGTTAAACCAAACCTGAATGGCATCACTTGCACACTAATTTTGCAGGCTCCACTTTGCCAGCATTCAAAACCCCTTTCCCTGCAAGGGCAGGAAATAGTTCTTCACAGGAACAATCTCTTGGAAGCGAAGCATTCTTTGTTTGTCAAAAGGCACACAGAGCACAATGGGTAAAAGCAGTATCAACTTATCTAATGACCATCCTTTCATCCAAACCACAGTTTTTCTCTCCCAGTGGACTGGACTATCTCCTTGAAAGCATGTAGTGCTCAGGATCAGGCAGCTGCCTTGAAGTTGCCTGGTCCCTGTAAATGCTTGTCTACACACAGGTCTGCTTGACTTGACTGAAAACCCTGTAACCTGTGCGTTGTTACACTGACACTGAGAAGGGCATCCAGTCTCAGGAGGACATCCTGTTTCCCAGATGAGGCAGTGGGGATTGTTTATGGCTGCATTCCTGAAGCTTCTTTAGGAGCAAAGCGATCCATCTGCCCTACAGAGTGCTTATCCCTGGATCTCCTATGTGCTTCTCGTAATGCTAAAATGCCATCACATTTTTGGTGTCTTTTTTTAATTTCAGTGTTCACAAATAAATGCCAAGCATCTGACTCCTGAAACACCACTTTGTTTTTTAAATCGCACTTGGCATTTCTGCAGAGTGACCTCTGCTTTCTAAGGGTTTATTTGACTTCCTTCTCCAAAGCAGTGGAGACCTGGGAGAAGCAGCAGGGCAATGTAAGGTTAATGGATAAAATGGAGTTTCCGAGCACCTTTGCATGGCATAGGACAAAGAAGGCTTTGTCAGCCTGAGTCTGGGTTTAGCTCACTCATGTTATGGTGGTCCTATGGCTACCACTGTGCTAGTGCAGAAAGGTATTTCCACACTTGTGTGGTTTAGAAGCTGAGCAGAATGTGTCAGTCTGATTTGAGTGTTTTCTGCAGAAAAGTTTAAAGTTTGGTTTTAAAAAGCTCTTCATCCTCCCAGCAACTTCCACAGCCTTCTTGCTTCTCTCCATTTTGGACAGTTGGGAGCTGCGTCCCTACTGCTGAATGAAATGTTAATGCTTCTGAGAGTGTTATCGCTCCTCAGGTTGAATAAAATTTATGGTGAGTGGGAAGATTCGCCTGGAGAGACTGTGAGAATTCTGAACCTTGAAGATTAATGAGGGACAAAACTGAAGTCGGACAACTGCCATGATTTGAGAGAGAAACATAGAATCATTAGGGATTGGAAGGGACCTTGAAAGATCATCCAGTCCAATCCCCCTGCCACAGCAGGATCACCCAGACCATGTCACACAGGAACACAGCCAGGTGGGTCCGGGACATCTCCAGAGAAGGATACTCCACAACCCCCCTGGGCAGCCTGTTCCAGTGCTCCAGTACCCTCCCTGGGAAGAAGGTCCTTCTGATATTGAGATGGAACCTCCTCTGTTCCAGCTGGCACCCATTGCTCCTTTTCCTATCCCCAGATGGCCTTGAGAAGAGCCTGGCTCCATCCTCTTGACACCCACTCCTCATATATTTATAGACATTAATGAGGTCACCCCTCAGAAGCAACAATGAAGATTATAATGAAGAGAGAAGCTGTAATGAAAATAATAATGATGCCACAGACATTAATCTCCATTAACTGTAAGAGTGTGTGACAAAACTCCATCTGTCTGTGGGGTTGGTTTCTTCTGATGTGTGGTGGGGGTGAGTGAATTAAACTGTCTGGAGGCCTTTCTTCTCCAAACCATGTCAGTTGTTCCATTGCTTGCAGATTCCTCAGTGGTTTCATTAAACCCTCCCTTCGTGTCTGATACTTTAGATGCTTGGGGTCTGTGACCCATGATGTTCTTGGCAACCCAAGTGGGAGGCATGGATGATCTAGAGAAAGACCCACAACACAACACTGTGGCTATGGCTACTACACACACGCAAGCTGTTTTTTAGAGCTTGAGAAACAGCTCACCCCTTAGGAATCTGCTTACTCAAGATTTTCTGTACCATTTTTCAGGTAAGACTGTTGAGGATGCAGAATGTTCTCTTGAATCATTACTGCTGGCAGACACACAAGAAAGGAAGATTTTAGTGTGAGCTCTCAGATTGCAAATAAAGTTTGCATGGATAACTGAATAATATTTATAAAGTCTATGTGTTTGATGTGGAAATCATTGAGGAACAGCGAACGCAAAGCTGTCATGCCGTATTTTTTCAAAGCAAAGCCATGCTCCATAGTGTAAAATATCTTAAAAGGTCCTTAAATCACTTCTAATTAGTATTACTGTTTACAAAGTGAGAACCGTAGGAGAAAGCAAGTGCACACTGAAACCTCCCATGCCACAAAGAAACAGTGTAGGTTTATTGTTGGTTTCTTGTAAAAGTATATGCAAGAATTTTATTTAGTTGTGATGCAAATGAGGATTACTTTGCCTTCTATCAGTAGTCTGTCTAGATATGTTAAATAAATAAAATATACTGTAGGGGATCTTAGAAAATCAATAGTCTTTAAAGAATGTCCAATATAAAAATCTTATAGAAACCCCACGCTTTAACAGTGAGATGCTGAGTTCTTCCTACCGAAGGTCGAAGCTTACAGGAGCAAAGAGCATTGCTCCCGAAAAGCATTAAAGTGTCACTACCATTTTTACAGGGGAAAATATGTGAGCTTTCAGGAAGCCTTGAATTTACTGATCTTGTCTTCCAATTTGATCTTATTCATTAGTTTCATAAAAGCCTTTCAGCACTCTCTCAATAATTATTTTTTCCACACAGTTGAGTTCTGAATTAGTATTCAGCTCTCTGAAGAAAAGAATGTTATAAACACTCTAATGGATGAAGATGAAATCACTTCTTCTGATGGCTGAAATAGATCTTTGGGGAATTATGTGCAATTCCTTTTTGGATTATTTTATAGAACTTTTCCATGCTTTTATTGTCCCGAGTGTTCATTCATAAGCAAGACTAATAGAGCACTGGTATATGTGGTCACTGCATTTCCACAGTCATGGGGTTTTATTCTGCCTTCAGGAACTGGTGTGACAAATGTTACCTGTGTGGGAGTTTTTTGATTTGTTAAAGGCAACACTGTGATGTGCTGAGGCTTCCTAGCTTGCCTTTACTCCTACAGTGGGGTCTGTGATGACTGATGAATCTCTAACCTTTCTTGAGTGACCATATGTAGAGAAAGATATTCTTTATTTCATTTTGCCAGTTCTCTAAGAGATTGCAGAGTTCAACCAGTTTCTGGAGCTCTGCTCTTCCTAATGACAAATGTGCTCCCCAGTTATTAGAAGATGAACAATAGCTATCCTCTTGTTTGCTGCCAAGTCACCATATATTGCAGCTATGGGTCCTAAACTATTCTTCACTAGAACATCACAAAAGTTGCAAAGCTGTGGTGAAAGCTTGGATAGATGCAAGCTCTGATGCTTACAGAATGTTTTTACTGCCTTAGATAGTCAGTAACAGAGCATGCTGTCTGCTAAGAAGGGCCTACCAACACCCTGTCTCATCCAGGTGTGTGAAACAGATGCAAGAACTAGAGATGCTTTCCTTATCTGCACACAGATAGGCTGAGAAAGGGTGCTATGGAGTGGTTTGTAGCTGCAACAAACACTCTTTACATGCAGAGCAGTACCCTGAAAGAAAAATCCTAGATTTGCCTAAACTCCTGCGATCTGTTGTAGCTTCAGCTTAGGCTGTTGTCTACAAGCAATTCCTTATGTGATTTTGGACACCATTAGATGGCAATATCCTAAACTAGGTCTAAAACTCTGTTGAAGATAAAGATAAGATCATTTTGTCAAACTCCTTTTCCCACATTGGTCAAAATATGAAAGCTTTCAACACTGTTCTCAAACCTGTTTTATTCCAGAAACGTGTGTTTGTCTTGCTTATTGAATCCTGATGGAAGTTATCTCCTTCACTTCAGAGCAGTACTGCTTAAAAGTAGAGTAAAAACATCAGGGTTTGCACTATGAATCATCACCTTCCCTTCTCTCCTCAAAAAATAGTTCTAGTTTCTTACGTATGTTATAAATGAAAAATGCATTTGTGACTACACCTGATTGTTGGTCCTGATCTGTAATACTCGGTGTGCATGTGTGCATGACTGCACGCATGACTAAAACTAATTGGGCATTGAATGCCAGTGTTCTGGCTTGAGAGGGACGATGGGTTTAAACAACATGCACATAGTATCCTAGTGATACAGGTCATCAATTGTGCTGTATTAGAAGGGGTTTGTGCCTGACATCAAGTGGCTTTTAGCTCACAAGACCAGTTTAGACACATTTAGTGTTGTCAGGTCTTTTTCAGCCTTCAATGGACCTAATTGAAGGGAACCATGTGAAGGTCAAGTACTGCAAGGGTAAGAAAAACTAAAAAAAGCCTCTGCTCCTGGAATGGTGCCACCCAACAACACGAAAGACATAGTGAGAATGAGAGAGAGGTCCCTGACACTGGGTACAAATAACAGACTAAGAAGTGGTTTGACAAACTGAATGTGTGGGAGGAAGAAAGGAGAAAACCAGCAGAAACAGCTGTGTGAGTATATCCTCAAGGAAAACCAGAAAGATAGAGCTTTTAGGGAACATAATGCACTGGGAAAGTAGGTTTGGAAATTGTGAGTGAAAGACCTCTTTTCTGTTATTTGTTTCTGCCTATTCAGAGAAACTGAGCTTTGTTGATCCTTTGCAAGGAAACAAGGTTACATGAAAGAGTATAACCTGTTTCATACTAGACATTTCTTTTTCTTTAAATGGAAGTATTCCACAGCAGTCTGTGTTGGTCAAAGCAATAATTTTCAAGTCACAGATTTGTGTATGTGTGTGCTGGCAATTTGCTGCAATGATCACTCCTACTACAATCTCTCAGTTGCAAGCTTTTGATAAATGAGGGTCAGGAGCTTGTGGGAATGTTTTAAAAGAGTAATTCCTGCAGGTAACGTATCTTCATATCTCGAGCTTTTGTTGAATGTTTGGACTACTTAGCAATGAGCACAATGGATTTGCAATGAGGTATCCATTAAACCACTTTTTTCAGATGAGCTGAGTAATCACACGCCTCTTATTTAACTGCACAGCTGTTCTTCAAAAGCTCTGCTATTTGATTTACTCCAGTGGCACTTAAACAATACTGATTAGGTTTTATTCCCCATGTATAATATATGGACTAAGCAGGGATAAGAAATGTAGAGATCTTTGTTTTGTCTGATTTGTGAACCTCCTCTAACAATGTAAGGAGGTTCAAAAGGCCAACTTGAATGTGAATGCTATTGAGTATCATAGAATCATATAATCATATGTAGAAAGGACTTGAAGAACAAGTGATAAGGAGAACAATCATGATGATCTAATTAATATAGCATACAGCATGCTCTTCAGAAGGCAGCAGGAGCTCAATCCAGCTGACTAGATGTAGGTGTCCAAGTGCCAATTTAAGCATTTGCTGTTAGTCCTTTAAGTCCTATGCCAAACATCCCTGGACACCTCCATTAGACAACCAAGCCATCATGGTTTGAGGCTGGGCCAGCCACTAGACAAATGAAAGGTGCTGTTTATTGGCCCCTCTCCCTTCCCAAAGAGAAAGAGAAAGAAAGTGAGGGAGAGAGACTTATGGACTGAGAAAGAAAACTAAAACAGCTTTAAGTAAATAATATGTATTATATACTAATATATACAAAACCAAAACTGAACTCAGCCCCCCTGATGACAGTTAGATCAGCTTCAGCAGTAATACAGACACACCATGGAATGGGTACCAGATGCAGGATCTGGATGATGGAACTGGAATTGAAGCAGAATGGACAGTATCCCTCTTGACCCCGTCCACCAAAGAAGAGAGAGACTGACCCTTCTAGTCCTTCAGTTTTATAACAAATATGATGTACATGGGATGGAATGCCTTGTTGGTCAGTTTAGGGTCACCTGTCCAGTTTGCTTCTCCCTGCAAGTGAGGTATCTCACTGCACCCCAACATGGCACAACAGATTAGCAGTGGCCTTCACAGGAGCCTTTATGCCTACCAATCCTTGGTAGTAACCATAAACATCAAGCATTATTATTCTAGAAGTAGCCACTGTTTGAACAAATAGATCATTAATTTCAGAGACCGGTTACTTGAAAGAGATTGAGCTGAAAAGTAAAAACACTGAACAGAATTAGTTCTATTCTCTTTGAAAGCAGAGCATGAACAGAGCGTTAGTTGAACTGCTGCATTTTATATTGACAGGGACTTCTATCTAGTTCTCCATCAATAAGCATTTCTTACTATTTGAGATATCCATCTTGCTCTACCTGGTCTTTATCTGCAACTCCAGAAGAGGACAGATCTCATACCATACCTACCATGCAAATATCTTAGGCAGTCTAGACATACCCTATAGCTTTACACCTCTGTGCTGACCCAATTCAATGCCAATGCAGATGTACTAATGTCAGCTGCATCTCACTTTAATATCTCAGCTCCTGCTCAGTCAGTGGCAGTGATCACAAATGCGATCACTGACACATTCCTGTCACTGAGCTCATCCATCTTCACATATGATCTACACAGGAATATTGGAGCTGAGAAAAAGAGAGGTGGTTCTGTGCACCTTGTGACATTTCTGAAAGAAGGCAAAGCAGTGAATGGCATGCGCTGAGGGGAGATGTTGCTCAAAATGTGTTCTCATTTAATCGGACAGCTGTTCTCCAAAATA
The DNA here is from genome assembly GCA_013397515.1 of Upupa epops. Taxonomy (NCBI): domain Eukaryota; kingdom Metazoa; phylum Chordata; class Aves; order Bucerotiformes; family Upupidae; genus Upupa; species Upupa epops. The sequence continues at coordinate 25,476 of VZRI01000452.1, forward strand.
AGGTTATGTTTTCTAATTTACTGGTGTGGTACTTAAATAATGCTGATTGGGATTTATTCTTGATGAATAGATGATGTAGGGCAACATATTCTTACCATTGCATTACATATGGTTCCTTTTCTTATTGTTTTTCTTAACTTCTTTGTATCTTGCAACTTCAGGCTTATGTTATCATGGGAAGGACTGAAGACACACACAAGGCATGGTCCCTTTCTATGACGAAAATTGTGGGCATGAGAATGTGGGGCCCAGCCAAGTGTAGATTCTCACTCACAGCTACAGCAAAGTTTGCACTGGCAGGGAAAGGAAGATAAATGCACAGTAGGCCTGCGGAGCTTCTACCCAGGGCTCTTCCTCATAACTGTGTGGTAAACTTCTTCTACATCAATGATTTGAAACAGGCCTGACAAAGTCAGGCTTTAAAAATAAAGACAGTTAATAACATATGCACTACTGATGGAGTGATGATACAGAGGGATAGTATGCTATTTACTTCTTGCAGCCATATAAAAAAATTACACAGTCTTAGAAAAAATACAGGTTGAAGCCACTGCCTTTAGTACCACATCAGTCTGAAAGGTAGACGACACAAGAATAGGAAGACAAAGAGTCATTTCTAGCCACATGTCTAAATCTGGCTGAGCCTAGCATTACTTTCCTGAGAGTTATTATGGGTGTGGAAACAATACTCTTTGAAGCTGATTTTTCCATTTGGCATATTTATAGTTCAATCTGATAATCTTACTCATTTTAGGATGTGGTATTTTCCTTGGGAAAGGGATAATGAGAGACGGTGTCTAAGTAAACCCCCCCAGAGATTATTGCTGTCTGGATGCTGATTAAGGCCGACACTGCTGGAACATTAACTGTGCTGCTCTGCCTGGCTGCCCACTGTGGTATGACTTTAAAGAGCAGGTTGTAGACCAATTAGTTAATTTTAATTGCGCTTATATTAATTTCAATTAGCTTATCACACGCAAGAAAAGCTAAGACAGCGTTTTACTCTCATTCTAAAAATAAGTACATAAATGAATTAAGAACGTCTCATGGATTTTTCTTCAGTGTTTTGTAAAGGAGACAAAGCATCAGTCTTCCTGTTCACTGTCACAGAGCTGAAATGAGACTTCAATGGAATGAGACTTTAATGGAAGCTAATTTTCTGGTCTCCCAGGCAATGTTTCTTTTTTTGTTTGTTTCTTTACTTGCATTGCAAATAAAATTGTTGGAACTGTGTATGTGAATTAAAGTCTTGTATCTCACCTTCAAAGCCAAGTTTTGTCATGTTAGGCTGAAATAATGATGACTTCCAGTGGAACGTTGGATCCCAATGAGGCTGTATTAGACAAGGACATTCAGCATTTCTGTATCTCTGAACTTTTTAGTCTAAGTCCCTACATGGTACTGGAGAGATTCTTATGCTTCCAGTGCTTTGAGTCTGCATACAGTGCTCTGCAGCTGTGATGCAGTGACGTAGTCCATGCATTTGGACTGCAGTTCTCAACTTCTGAGCATATGACACTTTCTGGGTCAAACAGTTGATGCAGTAGCATGGACACTACCAGAAGTCAGTGGATAAAGTCTGCTTTTCTTTGTGAGAAGATAGGCAGGTGTGAAACCAAGGCAAGTTAACCTTGGTGCTGTAAAAAGACCTCTCAGGATCAAAATCTATCTCCTGTAACATTTTATTCTGCTGATTTCTGACAAACTTTATCCTGCTTTTTACACGTACAATTTATCACTGAAAATGCTATAACGTGTGGTGTTACAAATATCCGGTGGATGTGGAAAATCACACAGAGACCCGCTGAATACCATGGCTCTGTAGGTGGGGAATATCTCATTTTCATTCTGCCCTATCTCTGTGGACTCCTGTGAAGTTAAGCCAGTAAAGCTGTCCATGTTGTTCACCTTATTAATGGTGATCAAAATAATTAAGCTTGCCTTGCGATGGGTGTATCTAGTCATAAAATATTGCATTTTCCTCTACCCAGCCTCAGAAACATAAATCACAGCTTGAACCCAGAAGGAGTCTGTGGCTTTACAAACATACAGATCTCTCTTTCTCCCTTTGAAGAGAAAAAATGCATGGCGGTTACAAATGTTTGTTGCATACAAAGCATGTGTTTATGCTGACATGGAGTATTCTTCTCACTGATAAGTAGGTAAATAAATTTAAAAAATATAATTTTCTGCCTGGGAAGATATTCAGCTGCAAAATACCGTAAATTAATTGACTTACGTGAAAGTATTTCTTAAGTGTCTCTGAAAATGAGTCACAACTGGAACTGATGCCCAGAGCCACCAGAGGGTGGCTTGAAGACTGGTCGGTATCTGAGCGTGAGTCAGCACTAACAGATGTTTTAACTGTATCTTCAGATTGCTATTTAAACCACTAAGCAGAAAGTCTTTTGTGCAGCTGCTAAGGAGTCTCAGTCTTTGTAATGTAATTTGTGGAAGATCTATCTCTTAGCATTCAAAAGTCCAAGGGTAAAATGCATTGAAAGTCAAAGGTAGAAGCTGCAGTGTGGAAGCTTCTCCAAGATGGGGGCAGCTGGAGAACACAAGCTTTCAAAGTCTTGCATGGTCCTTCAGAAAAGCTGAAGATGGCTCCAGACCCAGGCTGCACCAAACCTGTTCTAGACATCACCCAGCTGCAGGCAGATAAAGCTATTTTAGAAACCAGGACTGTTTTAATTTACATGGGGTTATCAATAACAAAGAAAGCCCAGATTGTGGAGTTGCTGATGCCTCACTCCTTTTGCAGCAGAAAGTTGTGTGCCAGATACATCCCCTGAAAGCCCCATGGCTCTGGACTCTCTATCGAGCCAGCGATACTGCTGTGCAATTCGTTCTATGTCTGCTGTTGAAATGGGTTTACTTAAAGGTTTTATTTATCCATGCTTTCTGGTTATAAAGCCTGTGCTAAACCTCACCCACAAGCAGAACTGCAGTGCCAGGAAGGTGGCATTACTGCACTTAGGCAGTATTTCACTAAATGACATTTTTGAGATAAGCAAAGTTTCAACAGCTCAAGAATATCAGCATATTCAGGCTGATGATAATAGCACTAAGATGCAGGTAGGAGCCTTTAGATGCTTTAATACACAGAGGCATAGCAAGGAACAAGTCTGTGATTCCAGAAGGTGTCACTGATGAGGGATCCAGTTCTCATACATCCTCCTTTGTTCATGTAAGCAGAATGTGTGAGGATGGAGTCAAGCCTGGACTGAGCTCCTACCAGCATAAGCTGGCTCTGGATACTTTCCCTCAGAGCAAGGGCAAATATATTCAGGACATGGCACCTCACAGAGAGGTAGGCTGCCATATGGGCCAACATCCTGGGAAAGGAGCCAAGGACCACAGCTTGGTCAGAAGAGGGCCAGTGGGTTACCAACAAAGGAGAGCACTTACAGCATTGCGGCATCCGCTTTGTCCACGTATACCCTGGAGATCCTGGATTGCAACTGAGCTTTGCAGATCTTGTTGAGCAAATAACCTTCCTGGGGTTGCTGCCTAATCCACAGAACTAAATCAGCCTGGAGACAAAGAGTAGACAGAGAATAAGTGAGTGCTTTTCAAAGCCCCCCACATGTGATACCTTTAGGGCTCCAGTTTGGACGTCAGCTGGAGGTTAGGTTTCTAGCAGCTAAGATTTTCAAAGAAAAAAATCACAGCTACAGCAAACTGGTCTGAGGGTTTGGGGATTTTTTCTCAGAGATTACTGTCACTTCATTAATTTATTCTTCTCCAACCTATCATTGTGTCAGGTTTAACAGGGACTGAGAACAAGACATTAGAAAACATGAGTGGCTAATCTGATGTACATGTGATTAGCTCTTGGCTACTTTACCTCCAAACTGAAATTTATTAACAACATATCGATGTTACATGAGTGATTTGACCATCAATAACTTCAGATGTAAAACAAAGCTGGAGACCACCATTGTTCACAGTCATAGCCAGCACCTTCCAAAACAAAGACCTGCGTTTCAAACTGTGTTACCAAGGCTTAAAACAACATGTAGAATATCACTCTGAAAAGCAAATGATAAACACTTTACATGCCTTGAGTAAAAAAATGCCACGGCTGTAAGCCAGTTCTCAGCAGCTAATTTCCCATTTGCTTTGTCATGTAACATTAGTAGGAAAAAAATCCCACCAAAATAGCTTGAAGTTGAAAAAGTCTAGTGACAAGCTATTCAATTTGGCCAAAGAAAAGGTAATAATTCTCATTATTTTTAGTCTCTAAAAAATAGTGTTTGCTTAGAGAGTCTCTTATTATGACACTTAGCATAAACATAATGAAATAATGAGCTAGTTAGTGGGCTAATGGATTTTTCACTGGCTTTTTACTATCTTTCTTACAAAGAAAAAGAATTCACTGCTGAGGTTGAAGTAGTACAATAAGGTTAATGAGCAAAGAAATAGCGCAGACCTACTTTCATCACACTTAGCAGCTTTAAATCACAAAACAGGTGAAACAGATGCTTTGGAAACCACCCGAGGAACTGATCAGTGGAAGCTGATTATCTATTAATGAGAGGTTTTAGTGGTGTGCCCTGGTGTAAAAATCACTCGACTCCATTCAGCCAGCCATCAGTTGCAAATACCACGTCTATGAACCATTTGATTGATGTACAGCATTCTACACTGGTTTTCCCCAGTGCCCTACGTATTGTCATACACTGGTGCTCTCCTGTAAGTTTATGTTAATGAAGGAAGATTCTTCAGTAAGTAAATATGTGTCATATTTAATTAAACACTGCTGGAGTCTGTGTAAAAATGTAGCCCTATTGCTCAGAAGTACTGCAATTGTTTGCTTTCACTCCAGTTTTCCTTCCCAGTTGCTTCAGTCCTCTGATTAAAGAGAAACTGGGTTTGCCCCACGCCCAACATCTTGTGAGCATCAATATACTGTGCCACAGAAAAACTGCCAACACAGATGCTGTCCCTAAGGATCCGATCTTACACTGTCATTCTCAAACCGCCTTTGGCTTCAACAACTGCAGGGACTAACTCTCGGGTCCCCATTCCCAGCTCCATGATTAGCACGATTGCAAACGGCTATCACCAGGAGAGTGAATTGTGCTGGCACTCAGCAAACTGCTCTGTGCTCCTAACCTCCTATGCGGTGTCAAGGGCAACTGCTTGGGTGGTAAAGACTTCCTTTGCAAAGTGTTTTGAGATTAAATGGTTAACAAAGTTTTATAGAAGTATGTCTGAGGATTAGAGTAGGAGTAAAAGCTCCTGATTCCTCCTTCAATGCCCTGCCTGTAGACAGGACGATGCAAATAGAACTGCAAAAAGAATAAAAATCAGGCTTAAGATAGAAACTTTAAAACCACTCCACTTAGATCAGTCTTTGACCTCTTATTAACGAAGAACCAAGACTTGTCATTATTATTTCTTCTGATTACATTTTTCTGCCAGTTTTTTTTCTCGTCATCAGAATTATTTTCCTGAGCAGGAATAGAACAGTTGCCAATATGATCTGCAGAACTGGCAGTAAGGCTTGGCATGATTTGTGGCTTTATTTATGGAAGAGCTGGTATTAATAGTTTACATTTGCTAGAGGCTGCACACCCTTTACTGTGGCATGTATCTGCATTTTAATGCTGCCATGTATCAATGGTGTTTGCACGTTTGGTGTTTTATTAGCCACCAGCAATGCTCATGCATTTAATTTAGATCACCCATAACTGTTTGTGGGTCTGTACACAGCTGCTTGTGGATCTGTACACAACAAAGGCTCTGTGTACCCATTCCAATCTGCACATTCGCTGAGATGTTGGAACAGGATGCCCAAGGGAGCTGTGGCTGCCCCATTCCTGGCAGTGTCTAGGCCAGATTGGATGGAGCCCTGAGTGTCTTGATCTAGTGAAGGTGTCACTGCCTCTCTAGGGGGTTTGAAACTAGATGATCTTTATGGCCTCTTCCAGCCCTGGCCATTCTGTGATTAACAAGAGACTAAAAGCTGCAAAGAACAGGTCCAGTTCAGCTCTCGCCTCCTCTTCCCATCTGGTAAGATACTAAAGACTTTGCCTGGACAAATAGAGCTATGAAGACTTTGCCGAATATCACCTTTTCCATTGTGGCATCATTAATCACTGGAGACAGCAATTTAAAGGCAATGCTGGACTCTCTTTTGGCTGTTTTTTTTTTCAGAGTTTTGGTTCAGAAGGGGGCTCAGAACCCAATTAATGAGTATATTGGTGTATTCGTGAAGAGCTGTTCCTTCCACTATAGTCTCACTAAAACAAATAAGCATTTGGCAAATCCTTCTTGCTCACAGGTACTTTTTCATTAACCAACAAAAAGAATTCTCAGCATCATTCCGTACCAGTGGTACACTGCACGTGGGAAGCAGAAAAGCCACCTCCAACCATGGCTTTACCTGCACTCTATCAATATGCATAAGAACAAGACCTTTGAAACACATTGTTAGCTTATTTACTCATTTAGGGAAAGGTTGGTAGAAACAAAGTTCTGCTTCCACAGAAATGGAGAAAAATATATTAAAAATCTATGTATTTTCTATTTCTGAAAGCACAGTAAAAGCATCAGGTTTAGTACTGGCATCAGCTCAATTCACTTGTTGAATTGTGAATACTGTGTCTGGCAGGACTAGGGATGTTACTCTCCTCCTGTACTGGGCACTGGGGATACCTCACCTCTAGTATTGGGGACAGTGCTGGGTCCCTCAACTCAGGGAAGAGATTGAGGGGCTGGAGTGGGTCCAGAGGAGTAACAAAGCTGGGGAAGGGACTGGAGGGAAAGTCTATTGAGGAGAGTCTGAGGGACATGGAGAAGAGGAGACTCCCACTGGAGAAGGAGGGACCTTTTTCTCTCCAACTCCCTCATGGAAGGTTGTAGTCATGTCGGGTTCAGGCTCTTCTCCCAGGCAACCACCAACAGGACAAGAGGGCAGGGCCTGAGGCTGCCAGGAGAGGGTTAGGTTGGATGTTAGGAAGGCTTTCCTCATGGAAAGGGTGATCAGAGCCTGGACTGGACTGCCTAGGGCAGTGGTGGTGTCCCCACCCCTGGAGATGTTGAAGGACAACCTGGCTGTGGCCCTTAGTGTCCTGGTCTGGCTGATGTGGTGATGTTAGGTCCTGGGCTGGGCTGGATGAGCTCAGAGGGCTTTTCCAGCCTCAATAATTCTGATTCTGTAACTTCCATCAGATTTGTAGAGCCTCTGAAAGCTGCTTAGATGTTGCTGAGCAGAGCTGATGAAAATGGGATGAATATTATTGCAAAGTATTCTTCAAATTAAATTCCCCAAATTGCCTTTTGCTGTGTTTCTTCAATCACCTAGCAGTCTTGTTTACAAACTTTCATATGAGTGGCATATAAAACCACAGTTAGTTATGAACAAAACAAATACTCCAAACCGTCCAGTTATTTAGTAAGAGATGGAGTATTTGTTACATACTGCATGCATTTTCGATTGCCAGACCCTCAGCTGCTGTGAGACTGGCTCAAAAGTCTGAAGGCTATGGTCATATTTTGTTTGATAAATCATATATATAGTGTTCATTTGATCTGGTTGCGAAGTTCCATGTTATTCACTTCTCCAAGCTTTAGTGGCACCTGTGTGTGTTGTGTGTGTATTGGAAAGACTCTGGCTCCAGAGAGCTGAAACCCTTCAGGTACCAACAACTGTATGTTCTTAATGAGGAACTAATTAAATCGGGCAGTTTCTGAAACCTCACAAGGTCTATAGCAAAATCTCCACTGATTTTTTTTCAGTAGCCCTTATTTTCTCCCTTATGAAACCAAATATTTAATCAAATTATGCATGACAGTAAAAAATATGGGAAGGCTACTACACCTGTGAATACAACTATGAAGGTTTCTGGTGCTGGATGGCCACAACATGCATCCAAGTCTGACATTAAGTTGGTAACAATTCTTGTTTATCATCTAAGGCATGAGAAACTGGAATCTTGCTTTTTTTTACCTTACTCAGTCCTACATATATTCACAGCTTGGATGGACTTCCACTAAGATTCTTGAATATAGGACCTGAGTAGAGAGATAATAGTCTCATCTTCTAATTTAGGCTTTAAAAAAAAGGATAATAGTTGAGCGACGCTAAATAGCCGGGCAACCATGAGGTTTTTTCAAAGCTCAGATATAAATCCGGTCTCTAGACATGAAGTTTCTGAGCTAAAAACACAATGGAATTGCAGCAGAGTACCCTAGCCAGTTACAGAATTCTCAGGTGGTTCCAGCACTCTCTCATCTCAACTGTATTTTCTGTCTACCAACTAACTCAGACATTATGGAATCTGCACAGGAATGTGAGCCTCTGTGGGAGTTATGATGTGGCCAGGGGACAAAAATCTCACACTGATGTTGCTGTTGGGCAAGGTGGGAGCAGTCCTTAAAAAATCCACAACCCCAAGAATAGGAAGGTTTTTTGTGCTTTATCCTTGAATCTTTGGGCTAACATGACACACACCTAAAATAAATGTACTTTGTCTGTAAGGAATAAAACAAGACTGATTTTTGTGGCAGAAAAGCCCTATCTGTTGGAAACAGATCAGAGTGATTTGTGCATTTCTCTTATTACAGGAAACGATCCTCAGCAGAACCTTCTTCATCCTTCCATGTAGTGGGGATGGGACAATTTCAGGCAGGTGTAAAATGCTGGGTGAAAGGAATATCACTGTGAAAAACACACTAACTGGGGGCAAATTCCCCAATTTGTTACAAGTTCCCTTCAGTCAGTATGGTAACCAAACATAATTCTGTTTAAGTATAAGAGGACATCCATGAACAATTTGAATGCAGCCCAATATGCATGTGTGTTATAGAAGTGTGTGGGTTTAACCTGTCAAAAAGGAGACAGGAAAGTGGAGTTAAAATAACAAATGACAGAAGTGTCCTTGCCTGACAGCCTTTGCCAATCTGGAGACTGGATCAAACTCCCATTTTGTTCAGTGTTTACTGGAATACAAACAAAACAAATCACAGGCTCATAGAATGTCTTAGGTTGGAAGGAGTCTTGGGACACCTCTCACTAGAACAGGTTGCATCCACGACCTCCTCAGACGACCTGTTCCAGAACCTCACCACCTTTACAGTGAGGAATTTCCTCCTAAAATCTAACACAAAGCTCCCCTCTTTTAACCTGAAACCATTCCCCCTTGCCCTATCACTAAAATCCCTTTTAAATAGTCCCTTCCCAACTTCCCTGTAGCCCCTTCAGGTACTGGAAGANACTGGAATACAAACAAAACAAATCACAGGCTCATAGAATGTCTTAGGTTGGAAGGAGTCTTGGGACACCTCTCACTAGAACAGGTTGCATCCACGACCTCCTCAGACGACCTGTTCCAGAACCTCACCACCTTTACAGTGAGGAATTTCCTCCTAAAATCTAACACAAAGCTCCCCTCTTTTAACCTGAAACCATTCCCCCTTGCCCTATCATTAAAATCCCTTTGAAATAGTCCCTTCCCAACTTCCCTGTAGCCCCTTCAGGTACTGGAAGACTGCTATACCGTGCTCTGAGAATCTTCTCTTTTCCAGGCTGAACGCCAGCTCCCTCAAGCCTGTCCTCACAGCATACATCTGCACGTCTAAGTGGAAGGTTGGTTTTTCTAGGTGCTCTCTACACAAAAAGGCAGAAGCAACCTGTGTGCCTTTAAAATGTATGTTCATATTGGTAAGGAAAGGTAATGGGTCATTTGCAAGAACTGTGATTCTAGGAAGAGGGGAGAGAGAAAGGAGACTGGGTCAGACAATTTGTTGAGAGAGATCACAACCGTTGTAGAAGAATTCTCTAGCTTCTAGATGGATTAAATGTATTTGTAAATTTATTTTTCTGTATATTAAATTTAATATTTCTTTTTTTCCATTTTTAAGGGAAAATTAAAAATTTTCCATTAAAATAATATTCTATTTTAAAAATTTCTTTCACATTTTAGAGATGTTGTCAGAATTAAGCAGTATAAACAGAGAATAGCCACAGTGAAATGAAACCATTTGAAATAAATCGAACAAAAATCTTTCAGAACAAGCGGAGGATTATTTTATTAGATGTATTCGTGTGGGAAGATGAACGTGTAAAAAATAATTTAAACCCCCAGAAAAGTGTGCTTTATCCAGCTGTGTGAATGGGCTTCTGAATCCTTTCCTCTTTCTGTAGAAAATCCAGCAGGAGCTATCACAGCATGGTGTTTCCAGGACAGAATACGCATCCTTACATGTCGATGTCCTATGCAGGCAGACAAGGTTAAAACCTAATCTGAATACAGTACCAGTAGACCTTCAGATCACTGATTCTAACAGCTATTTTTATAACAGTTCTTATCAAAAATTTTTTACAGAAGTTTGAGCCTAAGTCGGAGTTGAAAAGTTCACTTAATGCCCTGTTCTAAAAAGAGCCATAAAATGTGAGGGTAAACCAAAGCACACACACACAAATTCTAAAGAAAGCCTTTATTTAACATAGCTGCTTCTACAGCAGCACCAGAGCGTGATGCCTCAGGAAATCCATAGTTACGGGTTATATTAGCTGAAGATACCTTTCGAGCGCAGGCTCATTTATTAGAAGACCTAATATAAAATAAAGAATATTTGTTTAAGTCAAGTCAGAATCAGAATTTTTCTCCCAGGGGACAAGTGTAATTTCTGTGATAACCAGAAAAGACTTTCTTCCCCTGGAGTGAACCGTACTGGATTTAGTGCTGCATTAGTACTCTGAGCATCTAAACTCTGCATATTGGTAATTTAACTTCTCGTCAGCAGAGTACAGGGTGTTTCTTTCCTTAAGCATGCACGTAGCTGCAGAGATTGATTTCAGTGGAACCACTCAGGAAATCAAGATGAAAATTATTCCTGCTTATTTCACAGATGTAATACCTCTGATTTTTGAGGAATAGGCTTTTCTGAAAATTGGATTTTAAGATGACAATAATAATTCTGGGTTCTAACCATGGATCTCAAAGTATGGCATAAATATTACTACTAATGGAATTGGTATTAGGGAAATGTAGCTGCTCAACAAAATTAATTTTATGAGAAAAATGATGTCATTTACCATAGGGCTAAATTTGCAAACATATAGAAGGCCTCACACGGTTAATGCACAGTATGCCTCAAAGTCCTTTCAGTACTGCTTCCTGTACTGGAGCCCAAGACAGGCAAAGCTTTCGGGTTTCAGTTTTTGCTTGAGTTCAATAATCAACCATGAACATCGTAATCCTCAAGAACAGGGGTTATTTTTATGTACGTTAAAGGCGTATCTAACACTATGGGCTTGTATCCTTTAATGTCTTCATAAATGAGTGTGAGAACAGGGTGGAGAGCAGTCTAAGCACACTGGTGGCAGATACCAAACTGAGGTTTGATCGACATCTGAAGTCAGTCCTTCTCTGAGCATGGGGCTGGTCTAGAGGACCTCTGGGGCTTCCACCCAGCCTGGTTCATTCACTACCTCTTCTTTTGCAATGAGCTGGGGAATTATTACAGCTTAGGAAAAGTTCTGGTGATATTAATATCAGCTCAACAGCAAAGCCCAAAAGGGACTGACTTTTATAGCTTGCTTCCTCTCTGTATCCCCTATCTATGCAACAGCTTAATGTCCTGCACTTGATTCTCTCTTCTTGCTCCATGAACCCTAAATTCTTCACAGCACTTGCAACAGATCTATCTACCCGTTCACGTCTCATTCTATGGCCAGTCATTTTGGTCCCCTGGGTTTGCACTGCTGTTGAGAAATGCTTTGGCTGAGCAGTCCAATGCGGGAACAGTCCTGATTAGCAGGCCCTGATGGAGCTGTAAGTAATAAGACAGTGATCTAATCTGAGCTGAATAACTTGGTATGCTGAGACCACCAAGATAAAATATCTGTGGTACCATCAAAACCAGAATGATGTTCTTTGGAAGGAAAGAGGTAGGAGACAGATTACGCCATCAGAGCATAAAAGAGCTGTGCTGCACATCTAAATGCAAGGTGACTACCTAATGGGTAGAGGATGGATTGTATTGGGTTAGGCTTTGAGTTTCACATGTCAAGATTTTACTGCAAGGGGATGCTGGGAAGGAGGTGGAAGAGGGATTTGACTCCAAAACATGGCATTTCTTACCTCTGTCACAAAATAATGTGCAAAAGAATTCCAAATCTGAGCTTTGCTTTACAGTCACTGGAAACAACAAAAAATAATAAGAGAAAACATTCCAGTGACCTTTCTTCTTTCTTCTGCTGCGATGTTGATCCAGAGCTAGAGAGTGATTAGCAATCAGCTGAAAAACAGGTGCAAGATGGGCAGCATGAAGGCTCGGTCTAGCATCGCTGTGAGGCAGCAGGGGACAGAGCTGCAGCTGCAAATGAACCTGTTCTTTGCTTGAGTGAAGTCTTTGGCACAAAGATCAATAAAGTGAGACCACAAATGAATTACAGCTTTGCTAACATAATACAGGAGGATGAATGCAGATTTTTCTTGTTTAAAACTAGATTTTGGTGCCAATGTATAAAATGGTTTCCTTAATAAGATGCCTGTAATCCATCTGGTTGTCAATATTAGCATTCCAGAGGCCGAAAGCAGACATTTATGCCTGGTTCTTTTTTCCGTGTGGGGTCATGCCTCTCTTTTGTGAGCCGCCTGAAGACTCGATTCTCTGCAGCAACGGCTGGACCCAACTAACTTTTTATTGTGCCCAAGCTGCTAAAAGGAAGCAGTGGTAACACCCTTTTTTGTTAACAACACCCAGAGAACACTCTGCTTGTGCAGTGTCAGCTCAGACACCAGCTAAGTGACAGGAGTCAAAATTAGTCAGGGGGAAATAAATCTTGTTAAAAAACTGGGGTTTGTTCTTTCAGCAGAATGGCTCTTTTCATGAGGGTAGTAGTGCTCAGAGAGACACATTTACAACTCTTGCACAGTATAAATAAGATCTGTGTTACAGTAGATAAAAGTCAGGTACCTAACACATTAAAGAAGGCTGTGAATGGTGACTTTGGGGACTCTTCTAGGGTTTGACACCGGGAGCTGACAGCCTGTCTAGACTATTGAACACTTTTGTGGATCATGTGAACAATGCAAATATAACCTCAGCTACTAATTAATGGGCAAACACTAAACTAATGACACACAGATATCCAGGGTATGTGTTCCAGTGAAATGAAGTGTGCCTTAATGCAAATGAATCTCAAAGTGTACTTAGGACAGAAATTCAGGCTTGTGATAAACAGCAGGAAAATATCTCTTCCAAAGATGTGAATCAGAGAAAGTGCCAAGGGTCATGGTGAGTGAGCAGTTCAGCACCAGCTTCCAAATAAATTTGGTAGCAACAACAGTCTACAACTATCTCTGCATTGGATGCTACTGAAATATTTACATGTATTGTGAGAGTTTGTGTGATTTGAAAGGCATCTAAAAGCTGGATCGTATGCAAAAAAGTCCCAGGAAGCAGTGGCCCAGCCATCTGAAAAAAGTACTGTGGCTTACAAGGTTGGAGGCTGATTTGCTGACAAATGACTCGATCAGAGTGTCCACAGAGAAAATGACTGTAAGTTAAATGCTTGTTTAAACAGGAAGGATTACAGTCAGATGCTGGAAGCTGAAAGTGGCACAAAGAAGTGAGAAAGACCAGTAGGGAGCACGGGGTGTTGGGACACACCAGTGTGGCAAGGGTGTATGTGTGTCTCAAAGCTATTCAAAGTTAGAATAGAGACCCTTCCTTTGAGGATGAAACTAAAAGTGCCTGTCATGTTTAATACAAGGGTCTGTGTCTGAGCAGATAGAAAGGTGTACTAGAGCTTGAAGCACCTTGTGTGGCTGTGAACTAGTCAAAGCCAACTGCAGGCTGGAGGTGCACAAAAAGTTTCTAATTATGGCTCTAAGGTCCTAAAACATCCTTTCATTACGAGTAAAAGGGATGCTCTGAGGAGGCTTTCTAGCTTATTAGGACAATTTTGGGATATCATGGCACACTATAATGAATTATGGACTTACGTAAATGTGGAGGTTCTTCTCACCTCACTAATGAAACACAACAGAAAAGGTCAGACTGGATGGAGCTTTTAATTTGTACAATCTGCAACTCAGTAGGATGGAGTGTTTCCTATGCACGCACTTCCTGACAAAGACAACTAGCTGTGTTACAGCTTTCAATTAATTTTCACCAGGAAATACTCATTTTTTGGTAGCATTTCATTCTCATCTTTTTTGAAGACTAGACCATGAGAGGAGAGGACACTCAAGAACCTGTAACCTGAGTCTCTACATTGCTAAATGCAGGGAAGTTCATGCAATGGTTGTGCAATTGTTAACCACTACAATGCACCGTCAGAAAGTATTTTTACAAATATCATGGTTATCCAAACAATTGGGCAGAGCCAGATTCCTGCAAATCTATATGTGTACTGGAACAATCCAAATTTCTCATGTCAAACAGCAAGACTGGGATGCAAATAAACAGTATCATAGGAATGCTAGTTTTGGGTTTATTAAAAGCTGCAACGTCGACAGAAACTCCCTCTTACTCTATTTTGATATTTCTATTAGACTTTGGCTTGAAATCAAACTCACCATTAATTACAGAGGAAATCAATGAACTCTGCATTTCCCCCAACACTTGAACAAGTGCAACAAGTTCCAAATCTAAGCAAGTGATTAATTTAATTAAATTATATCTTGGTAATTTAAGGAAACTCTCAAAACAAAATCTGTCCATTTTTTTTCTGTAGCACCATTTAAAACCTGCATCTCCTGTTTGCCTTTAACACTCTTTCTGACACCTGAAGGCCTAGATTAACAGCGCTGGCTCCTCAAATGTCATGTTCACAATATGTCTTAACTTTCTACTGATGAACCAATACTGCTGGGTGTTAGCCACCAGTGCAGCAACAGCTGTAAGTTTGACTTAGCAAGACTACTCTTAGTGAATTTGCAAATGACACCAAGGTGGGGGGGAGTGTTGATCTGCTGGAGGGGAGGAGGATGCTGCAAAGAGATCAGGACAAGTTGAGTCAATGGGCAGAGGCCAACGGGATGAGGTTTAACAGGGCCAGGTGCAGGGTCCGACACATTATAGACTGATAGTTTCTTGTCTTAGAAAATCCCCCCAGTTTTGATCTTTGTTTTATGGTGAAGGTATGGGGGAATTTGTATTTAATTTTGGAGTGGATCCACAGATCCACAAAGCTGTCAGATTGTTGAATTCCAGTTGCAACAGGTTATATTTGGGAGCCTGAATGTATATAAAAGCTCAAATCAGAATGACTTGTGTACCAGAAGCCTGCAGAAGATTGCAGGTTGCTCCATCTCTGTCTCCCAAAAGACACCTCACACTTAATTGATTTCTCTTCTGGTTCTGCCAGTAGAAGTGGAAAATTGTGCTTAGTATGGTCAGTTTTCAAAACGATTGCTTGACTAAAATGAATTAGCTATCACAACATCCTCTGAATAACTTACTGTTCTCTGTTTATTAGCTAGTAAACTGAAAGGAGGGTCTGGAATTACTTTTCCAAAGCCACACATCAAGTCAAGATTAGAACTTATATTTCCACATTCTCAATTTTGTGCTGTAAGTCTGATTATACTGCTGGTAGTTTATCACCTTGCCAGTGCAGTATTGCTCCCCTAGCTCTCCTTCTTCCTAATAGTGGCTAACTTTCAGACCATATTAAATGCTGTCTGAAAATGTGGATAAGAGGAGTTGCCCACAATGGCTACTGTTGCTGTTTCTTTAGAGTTTTTTAAGCTAACTTTTATTCTGTGTGGATGCCTAAAGCTAGGGGAGGGTTAGGTTGGATGTGAGGAAGCCCTTCTTCATGCAAAGGGTGCTCAGAGCCTCGAATGGAGTGCCCAGGGCAGTGGTGGAGTCCCCATCCCTGTAGATGTTTAGGGACAGACTGGCTGTGGCCCTTAGTGGCCTGGTCTGGCCGATGTGGGGATGTTAGGTCATGAGCTGTGTTGGATGAGCTCAGAGGGCTTTTCCAGCCTCAGTAACTCTTTGATTCTGTGATTATATACACAAGTTAAAGTAGATTTGAATTCTTCAGAGTTGCTAAGTTCCACAGTGCTTAATTAAACCAACAGAAGAATTGCTGGTAAGCATCTCCGAATATCCCAACATTTTCTTTAGCTGTCTGAAGCAGGTATTTAAAACATTCATGACCTGACTTTGAATTGATAACACTCATAATCAAGTGATAAAGTAGTTGGCTATGCAGTGTGTTTGTCAGAGTAGTGCTGGAGATTTTATCATTTTAAAGAAGTACAGACAGATTTCCAGTATGTTCTTAAATCTAGTGAACTAAGAATAAATGTGAGGTGTTTTTCTTAGATAAATTTAGAGTGTCCCTAGACTTGTAGGGAATATGGGAATGAGATGCCTGGTCTTATGAGAACAAGGTTTATATGAGAGAAGAATTCTTCTAGACACTGCAAAGCCACGTGTTAGCACTTCCCCAGAAAACTGTTGTGGCCTCTATCATTTATAGTGACTGGCTTTTGCTGTATTGAACTGATCCACTCCTGGTACAGTGGTCCAGTAGAGAGGACTCAAGCACATGCAGGTAGTGGAAATTTAAATAGACAATTACAGCCCCTACGAATTAATGAAGAAAGATAATGGTAAATGAAACATTAGTTGGGGCCAAATGGAAGGTTTCTGCTCTCTTCTGCTTAGGAACACTGAGGAGTAGCAAATCAAAGCTTTAATGTGGAAGCAGTGCAGGTGTGCCCCCAGCTGTGATGAGCTGGCAAGGAGAGAACAAGCACTGCTGGAATCGTTAAATAAAATCCCATGGAAATTGTCACACATCTCAGGTCTGTGGGATGACAGCATTAAATGCCATCACTGCCTTCTGCCATCAGGGTGTCCAGTTAAATAAATGACAGATTGCCTTTCTCAAAGCATCACATTAAGGATGTGTTTTCCGCTCGTGTTCCAGAGTTGTTCAAGAGGCAGTTCTGAGAAAAGCAGGTTGGTGGGAAAGAGCAGCCTAAAAGGTACCATGAAATGTTGCAGCGGTGCAGCAGTCAGGTCTGGCCTTGGCTGTGTCCCCTGTTCAAGTGCTGGGAACCAGATCTTCCCTGACAGAGCTGCACAGGCATGCTCTCCAGCCCAGAATTTGTTCAAACTCGCGATTTATTGGCAACTCAAATGAAAGCTGCCTGGAGGAAAGGTGGCTCTCGAAGAGGCAGGGATGAGTCTCTGGCCAAAGAAGGCATGTGGAGTCTCTGGCATAAACCTCCTCACATTGAGTGGTAGAGAGTGATGCAGAGAATATTCCTAGAGCTGTTGGAGGAGGGGTCCACAGACACGTCTGCATTCATGAAGAGATCTTGGTGCACACGTAGAAGAGCACAGCTTGGAGCTGGTCTTGCAGCAAATCGATTGCCTTCAGTTCTGCAGCATGGGTGAGCAGATACTCTTGCAGAAGTTGGAAGACATTTATTCTCTTGCCCATTTGAACAGCTGGCAATGATCTCTGGCAACTCATTGTTGTGAAGAAGAAATGGTCTAACCTTTTGTCGTCCAGGCAGCATCGCAGGAACAACATGATATTGTCCAGTAGCTGCACGAAATTCCTCCTGCACAGGACTGACAGGTCTTGGAGTAGACTTGACTGGTGCAAAAGGTGCATGACAGTTCTCTTCTGGTTGATGTGGAAGTGACAGTGCCATCTGGGATGCAAGCGCAAAGATTCAGGCATCTGAGGTGGATGCTGACAGCTTGTGTGTTCCAGGCCATAAAGAGAAAGAACTTTGCCACAGTGCAGGTTGGTGGCCACGTTGTGCTTGGTGCATAGGCATCAATAAGCAGGCTGCTCAGGTAGATGTCTGAGTGCTCCTGCTGCACCCCAAACAGAATCACCACAGAAAAGCTACTCCCAGAGTCACCAGTCAGCAACATCCTGCAGAACCAGTAGGGTAGGGTAGCACCTGCAGACCATAGTGATATGACAGTGGCACCGCTGCCCAGGCTGACTTCACCATGTCCTGCAACCAGAAGGCAGTGATCCATGCATCAAGTCAGCAGAGAGGGTGTGTAGGAGGCTGGGAGCCTGGTTTCTACACAGCTCGTCCTTGCTCGTGTGAATGAAACACAGCATGTCTTCCTCTGTGCAGGTGCACTGTAGTTCCACATGGATGAAGGAGTCCTTTGCCAGCATTGCCCCCATCTCACCCAGCTCTAGGTGGAAGCTGTGTCCATGGGGCAGCTTCAGGGGCATGTCGTAGTCAGTATCCTCCTCGTCAGGACTCCAGCCCTCAAATGCACTGCCCAGACCAATAGCTGGCTGCAGCACCAGGAAGAAAGTTTTTGACAAGTGCTTCTGGCATACCTGGAGGAGCTCAGCCACCAGCCACTCCACCACACAGCTCCTGTGGGCCAGAGTCTTCATTGGCCACTGGATATGGTTTGACAAATTTCTGGCCAGATTGTTCAAACTATCATGATCATCTTCTTCACTTCTGTCCTCCTCATTGCTGTTGGTGCTGGAACTGTCCTCAACTGGATGGCTGCCGCTGCAGGGCTCTGGCTGCTTCTTTTCCTGAGCCACCAGCAGAAACCACAGCACAGAAGCAGAAGTCCAGCCACGGCCCAGAACTGCAACTGCTGAGAAGCAGCAGAGAGCAGGCTCCCCCAGGCCATGTCACTGGGCTCTGCCTTATCCACTCAGTTGCCACCACATCATCTCCTCTTGCTTCTGCACACACCTCCAAATGGCTTCTGCCAGCTCATTGATGGCTGGCTTTAGGCACATGAGAAGGCTTTGCAGAAGCAGCATTAAAGTAGTCACATCAGGAGGTTTATTATTTGCCAACTAACCTCTCCTTCCTCCATCACCCACTGAAATGACTTGTGACTCATTTTTAAGCCAACCATGTTGATTTTGTCTATTCAAACACCAAGCACACAAGTTTCTGAAGCCATGTGAATTCTAGTGTGGAGAAAAAATACCAGAGTCTGATCTCAAGCCTAGACATCCAACCCCTGCAAAACCAAATTTCTTCATGGGGAGCTATCTGATCTCACAAGAAATAAATGCTGCATCTTTTCATTCTGCTTTTGTGTTCCTTTCTAGTGCTGATGTCATTCAGAAAGTGAGCTATTTCTAGTCATGGCAAGGTTTCTTCTTTATTCCTTTTCCTGTGATGTTTTATTATAAAGTGCCAGATAAAATTCTCCTAAAAAATTAGAAGTTCATCCCATGTGTGAGCCTTCTTTACACCAGTAACAAAGACACCTGCTGTTTGACCTTGCCATCTAGACTTTTCTTGCTGTCAGCTTGGGATTCCGAAAAGGTTTTCATTTTCTTTGAAACACTGCCCTCCTCACTTTTGCAAGGAGCCAATGCCTTGGGAGGCCAGCATGGGCTATCGACACCTTTGCAGTCACCACAGATCAAAATTGCAAACGTTTTTTTCAAATGTTTTGAATCAAATACTGCAGCCATCTCATGATGTTCTACCTCTCCACTGATCTTTCAAAGACTGGAGCCAAATTCTTTTCTTGAGTAAATCAAGAGATCTCTCAGCTCAACAGGAGTTATTAGATGGGATTTTTGGCATGCATTATGCAGGAGATCAGACTAGGATGGCCTAAAAGTCCTATTTTCCCCTGAAAAGCAATGTCTCTATTAGCCATCCCAATAGAATCACTCGAAATTTCATCACTTGAGGTTCTGACCCATTTCTTTCTTTGCTCTTTTTTTTTATGGGGCAGGATTTTTTCCTAAGCTTGTAACTCCATTCAGGAACTTAACTTCTGTCTTTCTTGGAGAAAAAAGGCAAGTTTCCCATAGTCAGACACACTAATTTATTAGTAGGTGTTTACAGGGCAAAGGTCACATACTAATCCTGCGTTGGCTCACATGAGTGCACACAGTGTGCCTAACACCTCTTGGAAATTCTCTTTGCATACTCAGTTCAGTACATAACATGCATTTTGTTTCAGCATTTCTTCTATTCATGTCATCATACTATTCTGTTCTCACAAAAGTGTATGATCTCAAATAGTTTGTAATTGGATACTTAGATTTATTTTCATCATGTTTTATCTGTGAATCCTGAGTGAAGCAGTGGCTAGATGAACACAGTTATGCATGAAACAGATGAAAATAATTTCTTCACTCTGTCAAACTCCTGAGATAAAAGTACACACAAACATACAAAGAAAAAAAAGAAATCATAGATGAAGTGGAAGTTTCAAAATACATGTCTTATTTAAACAGCAAAATAAAAGTTTGTGTTGCAGTTGTCCCACACAACTTCTGTAAGGTCACACGCAAAGGTAAATGTCAGAGAAACTGGAGGTTCAAAGATGCAGCTAAGGCATCCAGGAAATGTTAGCCAGTGCATTAACATCAGACTACTTTGGGTGTGCTCCCAAACTGTGCCGACGTGACTTATCAGACCTTTTATGCATTTCACACACATCCCCCACTTTTTTTTTCTTTTAATAATGTCACTCTAAGGAAGAATCAAAGTTACTTCTGTACCTTATCTGTAAAAAGTTGAACTCAACAAGCTTACTTATTTTTTCTTTTGTTTTTGAATCAGAGTAAAATAATTCATTAAGCCTGGAGAGCAGATGAGAAATCGCTGAAAAGGCAAGAAAATTGTGTGGAGCAAAGAGCAGAGAATGGGGATGAATACATGATTCTGTGCACTGATCAACTTCCCCTTGTCTGCTCTCCACATGACTTTAAAATCAAATGCTTTTATGAACACTGGTCAGGGATAATCTTGTAATTTAATCACAAAATAAGAAAAATATTGAGGCTAGAAAAGACCTCTAAGACCATCCAGCCCATCCCATGACCTGACCAGTAGCAAACCCCACTGTGATCTCCCCTTTCCCTGGTTTCCCTTCGATCTTCACCCATAAAATCTCTGCTAGTTCTTCTTCCCTCTCCAGTTGCCTGGGAGAAGAGCTTGACCCCTACCTAACTATAACCGCCCTTCAGGGAGCTGGAGAGAGGGAGAATGTCTCCCTTGAGTCTCCTGGCTAAACAACCCCAGCTCCCTCAGCCTCTCCTCACCAGCCTTTCCCTCCAGTCCCTTTCCCAGCCTCGTTGCTCCTCTGGACCCACCCCAAACCCTCAATCTCTTTCTTGAAGTGAGGGGCCCAGAACTGCCCCCAGGACTTAAGGGGAGGCCTCCCAGTGAAGGAACACTACAGGGCCAGAATTATCTTCCTAGTCCTGTTGGTCACACTGTTCCTGATGCAACACGGGATGCCTTTGGCCTTTCATACCACCTGGGCACACTGCCGGCTCATATTCAAAGTCATCATTGTCAGTAAGGAATTCCAGAGTTAATTGCTAGCCTATAAGGAAGGCATAAAATGGCTATTATATGTACATTTGTACTGCTTTAGTACTGAACAGGGACTTGTGATTTAAATAGGGCATGATTTCAGAATCAAAGTAAATAACTGAATACGATGCTGCAACCTCTGGGGAACATTACCTACATTTTAAGCAAAAAGAGGAAAACAGTTTGAATGTATTAATGAGTGGGTGCAGAGATTTATGCCTTTACTAAAGGAAAGAGTAAACATTGCCATGGTCAGATAAATCTTTTTTATTTCGAAGCATTAAGATAGGACATATGCATCCATTATATCTAAATTATTAATAACTCTTGGCATGTTTCACCTTTACTCCTACAAACTCCTTGTCATCTTACTGTGGCATAAACATCAGAGTATGCTTTTATAGCTAATTGCCACCTATTGAATGCAAACACAAACTATTTACTTGAGCTCTATCACAAAAAATACTGCAGGTCAGCTCACAGATAAAATAAAAATTAATTTGTGCTTCCCTTGTTGGCCTAGCATCAGTGATTCAACAGCAACTTGCACTTCTACTAGCTAAACAAAATTATTGTCACCCAGTGCAACAATTTCTGTTTGGGCTCATAAATCACAGAATCACTGAATTATTGAGGGTGGAAAAGCCCCTTGAGCTCATCCAGTCCAGCCCAGGACCTGACATCATCACATCAGCCAGACCAGGGCACTAAGGGCCACAGCCAGGCTGTCCTTCAACACCTCCAGGGATGGGGACTCCATCACTGCCCTGGGCAGTCCAGTCCAGGGTCTAAGCAACCTTTTCATGAGGAAGAGCTTCCTAACACCCAACCTAACCCTCCCTTGGCAGCTTCAGGTCCTGCCCTCTCATCTCGGCACTAGTTGCCTGGATGAAGAGCCCAACCTCCACCTTACTAGATACTCCTTTCAGGATGTTGTTGAGAGGGAGAAGGTGCCCCCTGAGTCTCCTCTTCTCCGGATTAAACAAGTTTCTGGACTGTAACATACAGAAGTTTTTATCGATTCTTGTTTTGCCAGTTAATATTGTAATGATGTTGGTACCAAAACCATTACCTAGTAAGAATAAATGTTCTAAGTTGCTGTCCAGACTTCAGAGTTCTCAGCAAACCCATTGGGCTTCCTTCTTTCTAGGGATTAAACAGAAATACAAATATTTGCGTCATCAATCTCAACACTGGATGCAAACTTTTTGCTTAAATCATGAATGTGTAGGATGTCACATAACATTCTCAGGCCTGACTTTAATTCTTTGACTCTGTTCATTGTTTCAGCCTTGTGAGTTAACCCTAAGCAGCTGCACAATCAATGAATTCTCATTGGTGAGGAGCTGCATTGGCTAGTCACAGTAACAGCAACCGCTCAGAACAGGGAAGATTAAACCGTAACTCTTCCTCTGCAGGAAGAAGATGCTTTGGCTTTTGGTTTTATATTTTGTTCAGTTCCTAGTCTGTTTTTCAGAAATATATATCCTCTGGCCTGAAATCCTGTTCTTCAAGTCCCCTGCTTTCAATACAGTTGGTGCCTCGAGAACAACTTAGTTTAAGGAGAAATAAAAAAAAATAAAGAAAGGAAATAAAAGCAACTCTAAAATCATTTATAGCACAGTCAAGCATCTCTTGCTATTTTACTTCTGAGGCCTTTTTAAATTTTTAATAAGCTTACTGCTATTCCTGGGCTTTTGGACTACAGTGCCACTCGTAAAGAAAACTGCCATTTGGCATTAAAGGAACGCAAGGAATAAGCAAATAAAGAAATAAAATGGCCTTTTATGAAATAACTGCAAGGCTTTCCAGCATAACTTCCAAACCCATTTTTCCTGCTCCTTAAATAATGTAAGTGGAAATTTGCTGTGTGTGCACTGCACGTTGAATTCTGACTGGGTGTACGTATGCATTTTTCATGTATAATTCCTCATTGCCAGCTTGTCTCTGTGTTACAGCACTGCTTAATCCTAGATAGGTAGCACTGCAATATTTCTCTCTCTTGTTTTAGTTACAACTTAGCAATAAGCATCCATCATGACTGATGATTGTGAGTGAGGTCTTCTCATGATGTGAATGAATATTATAATGATCTGCTCTGCTTCCTTGACAATCCACTGCAGGATCAGCAGACATAAATTCTTACTTTTGAAAATTGTTACTACCAAAATATGGGGTTATGATTCACAGAATCACAGGATGGTAGGGGTTAGAAAGGACCTCTGGAGATCATCTAGTCCCTGGTAGAGGAGGATTCCCTGGAGGAGATCACACATGTCCAGAGTTCCTGTGCAGCCTGTTCACTGCTGGTGCCCTCACACTGAAGAAGACTTTCCTTATGCTCAAATTGTTTCAGTCTGTGCCCATTGCCCCTTGTCCTCTCACTTGGTACTACTGAGAAGAGTCCAGTCCCTTCCTCCTGACATTCATCCTTTAGGTGTTGATCATATCTTCTCTCAGTCTCCTCCCCTCTAGGCTAAAAAGACCCAGATCTCTAAGCCTCTCTTCATAAGAAAGATACCCTAATCCCCTGATCATTTTAGTGGCTCTGNTCACTGCTGGTGCCCTCACACTGAAGAAGACTTTCCTTATGCTCAAATTGTTTCAGTCTGTGCCCATTGCCCCTTGTCCTCTCACTTGGTACTACTGAGAAGAGTCCAGTCCCTTCCTCCTGACATTCATCCTTTAGGTGTTGATCATATCTTCTCTCAGTCTCCTCCCCTCTAGGCTAAAAAGACCCAGATCTCTAAGCCTCTCTTCATAAGAAAGATACCCTAATCCCCTGATCATTTTAGTGGCTCTGTACTGATGCTCTCCAGTAGCTTCCTGCCATTCTTGAACTGGGGAGCCCAGAACTGGATGCAGTATTCCAGATGCAGTCTAACCAAGACAGAGTAGAGGGGAAGGAGAACCTCCGTTGATCTACACTCTTCTTAATACACCCTAGGGGATAGTTGGTCTTCTTGGTCACAAGGGTACATTGTTGTCTTATGATCAGTCAGCCTGTGCTCCACCAGTACCTCCAGCACCTCATTCTTCCAATGAGATAAGCAAAAGAAATTTTAGGAACCCATAAAGGAAAACATCTTTTCTTCCTTGTGGAGTTAGTGCTCAGACATACCTGTTATGACCAAGTATCTGATCATGATGTGAAAAGAAAGAACCCCAAAACACTTAGAGTCTAAGGACAGGTCTCACAGCCTTCAGCAGCTTCCCAGTGGTAGGGGAAAACATACTCCTGAGACATGGATGACTTGATATAAAATAGGAAAATATTACAATCTTCTGTTAATTAAAGAGATATAGACATGCTAAGAAACACTATTTTATCATTTCTAATTGTCATTTAAGTACAGTGTAATGGTTTAGGGAGAGGGTCCCTAATCTGGTAAATTTCAAACCAGAATATACAGGAATTGAAGAACTTTTTGTCTTGTTAAAGTCACTCTCTTCCTTCTGAAGACTCTGATTAATGTACCCTGTTGCCAGGAGCACTCAGGATCATAAATAGTGTTTAGATGTAAGATGTACTTTAAGTTAGGAACTTCACATCTGACACCACAATAACCTTGGGGAGTCACCTTTCTTATCTCTTTTCACACCCATCATGTCTTTAGAGAGTAAGGTTTTCTTAGTGCATGAGGGTGAGATGTTAAACTAGTTGCTAAAAGTGCTAACGGAGGGCAACCTCAGCTTGGGTTCAGAAATATCCGTTATCATTCCTCTTACTCCTGCAAAGACACACAGTGAAATCTCAGCGTGTCAATAAATGCAGAGGCCAGTACCTTCACAGTGATCTTGATATTAGAGCTACAGCAAAGCTATAGCAATACACAAGCCAGACATAGCTAGAACTTCAAGACACCTTGGATTTCAGGAGTGCTCTCATCTGCTCTTGAGAGTCATTCGGATTTAAATAATGTTTTATTTCTCACATCAGTCCCCTTTGCTCTGCACTCACAAAACTGGACAGCATCTGAGAGCACAGTCTGTGGTGGGGTAGCATGAGCATTAATAGGTTTGTAAAGGGACCTGGGTTTGCCAGCCCAAGTGCCAACTGTATTTCACTGGAAGCCTTGCACTGGGACACCATGATTGTGTCATTTACTTGCGCTGTTGTGCAGGTTTGGTACCCACTACAGTAACTACCTCACAGTTAGTATCTGAGCTGCAAATGCTACTTCACTTGCCATCACTGCCAGCATCTTTCTTTGTTTGCAAAGCCTTGTGTACCAGTTTCCTTTTGTTGTTGTTGAAACACGGTTTGCTCCCACCTCCCTCACACTGATGACATAAAGAGGCACATCTGCTTTTGTTTATCATGCCATTCATGTCAGCTGTGTTTTGCTGTACATTTTATTTCCTTGGCTACATCCCAGCCTTTGTGTTCGCGAAGGGGAGTTGAACACGACCTGATGTGCGTTGAACTAATTACTGCAGCATCTTGAAGACCCAGCCAGCAGTTCAGCCACAGTACATGGAGCACTGTGTAATCCTGAGAAATGTCATCCCTTCCTTCTCTAGGACAGAAGAAATTGCCAGTACAAGGAGTGTTTCAAGCAGATATCAGAACATTCTGAAGTAATTCTCTTGACTGCTTTTCCCAGTTCCTGTCAGAAAGAGTAAAAATAAATTCCTATAACAATTATTCAACTTCCTTCAGCTGACTGTCAGTGGGATCAAGGCAGTGCATGGCCAAAGCAGGAGTGCATTAAATTTACATTTCCTGGTCCACAGGAAAATAAAAAAAACAGTTCTACATTACTTGGGGTCATAGTTATCTGCTAAACTTCTTCACCACATTGTGGTCTTAAAATTTGCCCAGCATGACTGTAAAAGACACTGCACTGTGGTACCTTCAGCTGCCACTGCTGCAAGGCATCATGAACCAAAGATCAATTCCTCTTTGCACACAGGCAGCTCTTTGCAGAGAAAATGGTGGCAGTGGCAGCACAAGCTGCTCTTGGTGCTCACACAATGTGTCATCCTCAAAAGTGCATTCAGGTGGAAGCAGGTGTCATCTAGCAAAAGGAAGAAGAGGGGAGAACCCTAAAGCAACTCATAGTGCTGAACTCCTTCCCCACTGGACCATCCTGTGGCACCGGCTCCATGCTATTCCTTTAGCACATGACAGGGCTGTACTACCTCCTGGGTGCTGCACCCAAGCTCTAATACATCAGAGTTGTGTCACTGTTACAGTGTTTTCATCCAAAACTCACTTCTCCCAGGCAAATGGGGACGAGACTTGATTGGGTTTTACAAAAATCATGTTCCATGCACTGGTCTTTGCTGCGGGACATGGTGCCTCTGAGCCATCCTATTGGCCTTCTAGCAGGAGGCCAAGGTAGTCTTTCAAGCACGTGCTTGGGTAATGCTGCCAGGCTGGTGTTCACATGGCATAAATGCAGGAATTACAAATCTTCAAAAAACTGATGTCAAACAGTGGAAGAAAATATTGATCTGGTCACTTTTTATATTCCAGCTGATCCTATATGCATTTTAAATAGAGCCCTAGCCGCTTAATAGGGGTTAGAAGCCTTTTACAGGTGTGAACACATAAAGTTATGCTCGGAGGAGAAAATACAGAGAAACAGATGATCTGATTAGAGCTGTAAGCTGCTGGATCCATAGCAGTGTAAAACCCCTGCATCATCCTGTCACATCACTATTTTATAGAATGCATGCATTTCACTACATGGCTGCGTAGATCTTTTTCCAGCCATTGCTTGTCAAATAGCATGGGATGTGTATGTCTGCACCATGTTAGTCAGTTGTGCTAGGAAAAGGCAAATGAGATAGTTATAAAAGATGTTGAATGGAATAGCACAAAAATTTCACATAAACCCAAGTTGCTTTTTGATTTCAGGTAGTTTGAGCTTCATACTTTTACATGTAAAAAGAAAACAAGACTTCTAATACCTCTAAGACTACTCAAAACCCTTAGAAATCTCTTTCTATCAAAATGGTTTGAACTTTCTGTAGCAATTGTTAGAAATGCTGAAGCATCTAATAACAGACATCAAAGGTTTTACCATCAGGTGGTCCCACGTCATGTAACTCCCTGTTCATAATGCTTTCCCTCCTTTTTTGTGAGCCACACTGCACTGACGTTCAGCACAGCGGACAGAAGTCAGCAGAGGAGACATGATGAAGCACAAACTCAAGATGCACACAGACATATTCCAGAGATGCAATGGCTCACAACTAGAAAGCAACACCAAGCAGGATTAGTAAGTTTCTCACCAAGACGTTCAGCAAACGTGGCTGTAGAGAAAAGTGGAAAATAAAGCCCTCTGCACACAACCCCAGAATCACAGACTCACAGAAACATTTAGGTTGGAAAGGACCTGCAAGATCATCAAGTCCAACCTTTAACCCTACTCTTATCTTTATCACCCCTAAAACAGATCTGTAAGTACTGTATCTATACGACTTTTAAACACATCAAGGGATGGATGTGTCATTTCCAGACAGTGACTGTAATAACGCATAAGACACAGGTAAATGTGTAACATCTCCCCGAGTGCTTGGAAACTATCCTGGACCTGGGATTTCTCATTAGAACAGAAAAAATGCAGGCATAAGTAATAAAGATGATTTTATCAGAGGGAATACTATTTCCTGTTAGGTACTTACAGCTTTTCCACAACATCAATCCCAGTCTATTGACAGAGTCCACTCTGCATCAAAATCAGCAGCTTGTCAATTGGAAAAAATTACTGTGTTGGCTCGCAAAGAAAATGTGCTTTGTGAAGCTCTCAAGGTTTCGGTACAGGAGTTTTGTTCTAAATGTGCTGCCTCCAACACTTTGAATCTTCAGATCAAAACAAACTGCTCCTTTAATGAGACATGCCATTTTGCATAGTGTGCTGTTGGGTCCACTGCTCTTATTACAGTCTTTCTAGGAATAATACTAGTGCCTGCTGGAGATTTGGAAGATCGGTATTAACAGGATAGAAAAGGACAGCTGTTTCATGATGGCATTTAGATTGATGACCTAACTGTTGCCTAATCGGTGTACCATCTCCATACCCATAAGGCAACCTGGTAAGAAAGTATGTATGAGAAAAGCCCTCCAAATCTAAGTGTGTCTGCTTCCTCCTCTCCCACAGACAGGGAAAAATTGCTATCGTGCAATTCCTCTAGCCATACTAAAAGCTTTCTTCACTTCTTACTGTAGGATAAAGCTTGGCTCCAGAACTGTAAAGTCCACAGTCACATTTAATAAATTCTGTAATAGCAAATTCTTAGGCACTTGAGGCAGACAAAAAGGTTTTTCTGGCTAAGAATTCACACATTTGGGTACTTATTACAAATCACTCACAGGAGCTTGTGAGAGTCTCTTGTTGCGATAGGCAGAGTGACAATAATTGTGATACCAAATTGCGATAGGGGTGAAAGGCTCCCTAGCCACCCAAGAGCTCAAGCACAATGTAGTTTTAGTTGGGTTTGTAAGTCTGAAGGAGGCCTCTGTAATCTCAGTCTATCTGTTATGAATTTATCTTAACAGTCTGCTGCCTCTTGCTCATCACTGTTTCTGGGTGTGACCAAGTTCTCTAGACAAAAAGCACCCTGGGATCAAGTAATATCCATGCTTTGTTTTCCTTGTGGGCTCTTTCTGTTCTGTTTTATTTTGAATGTACTTTTATGATGGTCCTCATTCGTTTATTCCATTATTTCAGCAACAATAAGAGAAACTTGTAACCAGGTCTGAAGTCAAATAGCATAAACAAGTTTATTAGAGTAAAGGTCAGTAAGGGAATGGAACAATAGGAGTTTTCACTCAAGTGGAAAACTCTTAATTATAAAGCATATTTCTAAGAAAGGAATCTGGAAGCTATTGTACTTTGTCCACACTCAGTGCTTCAGGTCCCACACCCGCCTGACGTCGCCATGCTCTGTATCTTCTCAGAGTATGTGATTTCACTTGCCGAGAAAGCAGGTAACCTGACTGGCTCAGGTGTAGGATTGCACACAGAGAGCTCTCGCTCCCTCTTAACTCCTTGCAGCCTTTGTGTGAGAATTGCTGCACTTCAAAAACCCCTGTACCTCTCTTAAAATACACAACCCTCCTGCTTTTTACTATTTAATCAAGAGGAAAGAATATATTAATGAATAAGAATTGTGAGCCTAATGAATAGGAATCGTGTTTTCCTTTCTGTAATGATTAATTTATTCAGCTACTGCATGGCTTTGTACACAGGGCTCCTGGCATGGCAAAACCCTGGTAAACAAGGCAAACAAAACCAGGCTTCATGCTGTGTGAAAACTAGCTTGTTTGTGTTGCTATGCTTAGTAGATAGTCTCTTTAAAGCATACCTTTGGTTTAAGAAGATTCTAAATCCTGGGTAGCACGGCATCCTCTCCTCGCTCCTTGCGGTCCTGTTAAATTTTCAGAAGTTGCCTGAATAATGCATGATATCATATGAAGCAGAGGGTAAATTTGTTAATCAATGAGTATGAAATTAGAGATGAAAACAAGATAAAAACCATCTTTTCAGTCACGCGCTGCGTATTCCCTGACAGAAGGGCTTTTTTAGCCTGTAATCATCAGCACTTTGTCCCATTCCTTTCTCAATGTAGAAAGAACTGGGAATTTCATCATTGCGTTTGTGGAAGTGAATTGGAATGTGTTCTTCATACAAAGCCTGCATTCTGCTGTGCTTTTTGTATGCTATTTAAATGAGATGCCTTTTGGATATTTCTCCACAAATTACATTTCATACAGCTTATTCTGTCGAAATGTGTCCACTCTTCCATCGGCATTAAATCTTTTCAAATGTAATCTCAATCTGCTATTTATGGTTCAGAAATCTGGGGGAGTTTTACTTCTACACAGTGAGACATGCTAAATAATTAAAACTTAAAATGCTTTTCAGAACAGCCTTTTCGAATCACATCTGTTACTTTTAGTAGGAATTTTCCCTCACAGATGCTACTTTTCCTTGTTTCGTTTCTTTATAGGGTGCTAATAACATCTTAACTCTGTTCCAGCTACCGTGCATACAGCAAATCTTCACAATAAGCTTGTCCAGGTTGTAGAAGGACAATGATTACAGGGACCAAAGTGACAGACGCTCTGCCCCCAAAGTCTGTGGAAGTCCTACCCCTGCCAGCCGCGTGTCCCACTTACCACCTCTCTTTTCTAGGGGTTTCTGTCCAACTCCATATGCCAAGAGTTGGCATACTTACCCCTAATGGGACAGCAGGACTTGCTGCCTCTGACAGTTTATCTGGAAGTACGTCAGGGCAAGAAGCTCTGAGCCACAATGTGCAGGGATGCCACCATGTTTGACACCCCTTTCCCCTTAGGTGTTTACACACAGGCAAGCAACAGGACTAGAGGACATGGCTGCAAGCTGTGCCGGGGAGGTTTAGGCTGGTCGTTAGGAAGATTTTCTTCACTGAAGGGGTTATCAAACACTAGAATATGCTGCCCAGGGCAGTGCTGGAGTCACCATTCATGGAGTTATTTAAACATTGTGTGGACCTGTTCCTTGGGGACATGATATCGTGGTGACCTGGTAGTGCTGCGTAGAAGGTTGGACTTGATAATCTCTTGCAACCAAGAATATCCTGTGATTCCTTTACTGTCTGATTGAAACCATCATACCTGCATGATCTCAGAGCACTGCCTGATTGCCTGTGCTCTTTGGATCAGGAAGTACTCCTCTATAAATACATGCACTTTTAAGTATATTTATAAGCACACTAGCAACACCATCTGTGAATATGGAAAATCAGAACAAAATGCCCTTTTTGGAGGAATGTATGTATGAAAGCAAGATGGAAAAACCTCAGAAGGAATCCCAAAAAAGACCACCTGGACGAGAAAACAGGACAATAGGCCAGTGAACCTAAAATTATTTTGAGGTACATTTTTTGCAGAGAGGGCAGGTAGTGGGGGAACTCCCTTTGCCATGGTTCTGGCAGAGCATACAACTGCCTGTAAGACAGTTGTGGGGTACAGGCTGGTGCTACATGAGTTTCCTTGCCTTTATGTTGATGACCTCATAGAAAGTTTACACAAGCTCTGTCTGAATGATTGGTGGAGAGAAGGCAGCAGTGTGTTCTTGCCCAGGCTTTCTGCAGTCAAAGAAAGAAGAGGTGTAGAAGGAACTGCAAAAGTGGTGTCTGAGGTGGCAAACATAGGAAGAAGTCTGACCAGTGATCAACATCACCCATAGTCTTTAGCCATTCTCTGGGAAAGGTGGCTCTGACCTCTGCAGAGTGAGTCCCCACAATGCTGGGCCAACACCTTCTCCTACAGCCTATTGTTCTCCAACCAAAACCCCTTCCCCTTGCTGGGTCCAGCCTGACTGCCCCTGACAGTCACACAGCTTGAAGTCAGACCCCTTCCCCAAGCCAAAACCCTGATTCCAGACAGCCAGGCAAGATCCTTCAGCTGCTTTTCCAAGGCACCCGTCTGAGGTGGGTTCCTGTGGACAGGCAAGCAGGCAGGATGGACTGGGTAGATGTTGTGAAACCTAAGCCTAAGACAAGTGGCTGCAGATTTCTTGTATGTCTTCCGGGGTGCTTCTGGTTCCAGGGACATACTTGCAGGTGTCTAATGGGAGCTCAGGTCAAGGTGGTCTTTTCTTTCACAGGTATCCATTTAGAAAAACCATTCCTCTGGCGCACACATGACATCTGTAAGCACTTCAGAGAGGAAAAGCAGGTGTCTAATAGAGGTCTTTACCTCTGGGCCCAGATACCAGCACTCCTTTGTGAACAAAATATACCACTTTACTGCTGTTGTCTGTCTCTTGCTCCTGGCAGCAGAACAGTGCAGGT
Organism: Upupa epops; assembly: GCA_013397515.1. NCBI lineage: Eukaryota > Metazoa > Chordata > Aves > Bucerotiformes > Upupidae > Upupa > Upupa epops. The sequence continues at coordinate 57,557 of VZRI01000452.1, forward strand.
TCCTGCTGCCACTGATTTCTTCCTGTCCGATTTTTTCCACCTTTCTCCCTGCACTTGGGTGTTTGCGTGAAGTGGGCTCTGGAGACTACTCCAGCCTTCGGTGGTGCAAGTTTCTGAAATATTTACCAGAGCTCAGAATTCATTTCTGTAAATCCGCACCAGTCCTGGATCTGTCTGGGTTGGTTTATTCTGTGCTGCTGTAGTAAGTACCAGAGACTGCAGGAACTGTGTAAACCATGACGTAGTGCAGCCATAATTTTTGTGATGAACCTGAGAAAAGTACTGAAATCAAGCCCACTTTGTTTAATTTTAAAAGCAATCCTCCCCTGCCATTAGGGCTCTCCTCTGCACTCAACTAAATATTCTCTGTATCAAGGAATGTTGTATTTTATCAAAAGTGCTTGCCACATTGCAAATTTTAATCTTCTCTGAGGGTTTTTGAATTCTATTGGAGTGGTGATTATATGTTACTTGTAGATCCTCATCTCAGGAGATAAAACAGTTCAGTGCACCAAACAAGACATTTCCCTCCTAACAATAGTAGGTGAGCTGTAGCTCAGATGAGGACAACAAAGCTCCCAAGTGCAATGCAACCCTACCATGGGAAAGTCATCCTGTACTTCAACTGTGCAGCTTATGTTGTGTTCAGTCCTATGGCTGTTAACCTGTGGAAGCTGGGGGAGGGAATGTTTAACATTCTTTAAGAGGACTGAAATCAGATGAAATTGCCACAGAAAAATCTGAGAAGGACTTTAGGACTTTATTTTAATTTCTCCCAAATGGATTAGAAAGAAAAATAGGCTTAATTCAGGGAGTTTAAGTAAAAGGGCAAAAGTAATTATTGGAACAAAACCTATCATTAGTTCCAGTAGGACAGAGCTTTGGCTCAACCTGAATAGAAAACACAGATCTAGAGATGATGAGAAAACCTGAAGAACAGGTTATCAAACCAAGTGAGAAGCTGCCAAGTACATTAAGGCTATGGAAAGCTTAGGTAACTGAGTGAATCCTTACAAGTCAGGGCTGTTAGAGAGGAGATCAGGAGAGGACATGCTAGGATAAGGGAAAATGTGTCTCTTCTTTCACAGCTATTTGAAATATGAAGTGGTGGAGTTAAGTACCATAATGAAACTCTGTCAAAGTAATTGAACAAGGCAGCAGTAATCCATAGGGGTTTTGGAAGCACTGGACAATCACTAAATTTACCATTAACACCCATTATTAATATCAGCTTCCTGAGGGACTAAGTATCCTTTCTCTGCACAGCCTAGCCGCAGTGATTTTGACAGGATTACTGTCAAAAGACTAATATCCCCTTTGAGTGAGGCAGAACAGGGAACAATTTGGCACTGACTTATATTTGAAGAGGAGTGTTTTTATGAAAAGCTTTACTTCACAAAGAATAGACTTATTCTTCTGTATCTCACATATTTCCATATCCACCATTTTTGTCTTGAAGTACTTGTTCTCCTCTAGAAGCAATCACTACAATCATGTAAAGCTGTAAAAACTGCTCAGTACAACCCCCCAGGTGACACGCATTCTTTCATCCAGTCATTCTCCTTTTTGCCTTGTCTATCAACCTGCAGCAATTTCCCCCAATCTTTTACACAGAATCACAAAAACATTTAGATTGGAAAAGACCTACAAGATCATCAAGTCCAACCTTCAACTCTACTCTTATTACCCCTAAACCTTGAAGCACAGGGTGAGCAGCTCATTCCAGTGCTTTACAGCCCTCTCAGAGACAAATTTTGACCTAATGTCCAGCCTAACCCTCCCTTGCAGCTTTAGGCATCTCCCTCTAGTCCTATCATTTTGCTTGTGAGGCGAAGCCAGCACCTACCTGTCTACAATACCCTTTCAGATAGTCGTAGAGAGTAAGGTCTCCCCTCAGGGTCCTCTTCTCCTTCCTTGAGCAACCACTTAGACAACAATCCTTTTCTAAATCTCTGTTTCTACAAAGAAATGATACCTGTTCTTTGCTTACTGTCCAGGTAAAGAAAATCAAATACCACATGACAGTGAAACGCAACAAGGATGCCACAGTATGCCTTGAGATGCCATGTCTTTCCCATTGTGTGGTAGAAATGCCTGTGGTAATCGAGTATATTCAAATATGTTTGTATGAGTTTTGGAGGACTTTTTAAGTCCTCCAAAGAGGAAATCAAAACAATTAAGTGAGTCTTGAGACTGCTTTCAACCAACCCTTTCCCCCTGGACTCCTGAGACAAGGACCAGGAGCAAGCAGGTCATGAATTAGTTAAGATTTCCTTCCATCCTAACCCCTCATGCCCTTGTGCTTTCATGAGCAAAAGCATATTTGAATAACCCACATGTGTAGGATTTCTTTCTCTGGGACCCATGTGTGTGTGCAACCACACTGACAAAGTTCTGCATGGCCTTACTCCCAGTCAGCTGCAGTCTGCAAGTCTAGGAATTCCCAAGGCACCTACAACTTCAGTGACAGGAAGATGTAAGACAGAGGAAATTACTTTGGAGAAAAGCACAGGGATCTTTAAAATATTTGCACAACTTAACCTGATGCTGCAGTCTCTGGGGTTCTTGGTGTTGGTTTGGGTTTTTGTTAAAAAATCATGAATACCCACAGTTTAATCGGGAAGGTGAAACTATTACTGAAGATAATATCTGTAATAACCACTGTGCATTTATGAGCACATCACTTTCTCAAAGTACTTTTGTGTGTCTGTACTAGGTGGCAAAGCAGGTACCTAGAATTAAAATAGACCTTATATGTTTATTACAATAAGCTCATTGCTAAAAATTACCTCCCTGCTAGTAATGCAGTACCTTGAAATAAATTGACAAGCTATTCAAAGTTTTAATCTCCAGGGTGACTATGGCACAAGATACCAGCTATTTTGAAAAGTAAATCATAGCTTTTTTAAGTTGCTGAAACTCACTGAAAATGTTGAAAAAATTAGTGAGTGAAGACGAGCAGATGAATATAATGTGTTTAAACCTGCAAACAAAAGACTCTGGGTTAAGGTCTTCACAAAAGACTATGAAGAAACTTTTGTGATCAGAGGTTACATCCTGTGATGGACCAAATGTGGTTAAAAGATAGGCAATGAAGTAAAAAAAATAACCAATTTTTCAGAAGAAAAGAAGATCAATAGTGAGTTGCTCCCGAACTGAGTATTAGAAACTACTGATCTGCAGTGAAATCCATGTACAAATGACCAGAAGGAAGGATGAACTGGAGCAGCTGTAGTTGCTCAGCTATTGCACAATTATTTCAATTAATCAGAAGGATATGGGGGAAGCCCAGAAAGTCCTCAAGACAGGAAACACTTTTAGATCAGAAAGGATTTATAGATAAACCATTAAACTGTGAACCAGGAGGTACTGGTTCCAGTGTATAACAGGAGGAAAATGGGCGATAGTACTTGAGCTGACATTGCCTATATAAATTAATGTTTCTTTGAGACTGCTTGCACAAATCTGCTTGTTCTGAGAAAATTTGTTTGGAAATATGATTCAGTGTTAGAATCTAATTTCTGGTGTAACTCGTGCAAACGAGCAAATTGCCTGGTTCAAAAAGGCTACTGAGTTTGTAGCATTTTGTTGCTCACTCAGATTTTGCTTTGCCTCTGTTTCACAGGGAGTTGAAGAGTCATCAGGTGACTTTTCAAAATTTCAATTAATATTCTGTGTATATAATGCTGGCTGTTATTAGTAGTAGTAGTAGTATTAATTATTCATCTCACAAGACACTTTTACAATTCTTGGTTTCTTTATAGTCAAAGTCGATTTTGGAAAAGTCTCAGCTTGTGAAAAAGCTCACATGGTCTACATGAGCAATTTCCAGCACTGTTTTATTCTGAGTCCCAGGAGGAACCTAAAACCTCTTTGGTCAAGAAATGGTCAAGAAACATTCTTGAATGTTTTCAGCATGCATAACTGAGGTAATTCTGCAGAACACAGACTTGAGGTTTAGTCTTCACTGGATGGTTCTCCAATCTCACTTATGCACACATGCACACTTTGAAAAGGCAGGAGTGCAGTTTGCCTCTTGTAAAACATTCCATGATTTCTGCTGAATTGGAGAATAATGAACAGTTGGATCAGAAGAACTTGGCTTAACTTGGCTGTTGGACTTGGTCACCTGAGCACACTGGTGGCTCGTATTCCGCAAGATATCAAGTAGCATTTCCATGGGATTTTGCCCCCATCAAAACTAAATAGGTGAAGACATCTGCCTTATTCTCCTCTAAATATAGAATCATTGCTGTGGGAGTAGCTGTCAAAACACAGGCTGACTACTAAACTAGCTTCTCAGAGAGGATTTTTTTCCTCTTAATTACTGACAAAGAGCTATGCAAGCAGTTGGGAATTGCTGTCTGCTGTGGCTATTGGAAACCCTACATGAAAGGAGGGATGGCCCCTCTCTGAGTACAGCTTGCTCAAATCTTGTGCTCTCATTAAGGACATATGCCCTCTTATTAGCTGGTCACTTTGCTTCTGGCCCTGCTTTAAAAAGTTGTTAGGAGGCCTTCAGAGAGTTCTGAGTGTGGAGATTAAAGTGAGGTGACAGTATCTTTTTACTCTCCAAAAAAGGAATGCTTTCATTTCTCTGCCTGTTGGCTTGATTAAAGTTAGAAAATCTGATTTGGCTTATTAAGAACAGAAGAGAAGCTTGCAAAGGATTGCAAGAGATGACACTTTAAATTTCTCTCTAAATAAAATCAGAAACCAGGAAGCGCTGAATACTCTGGAAGTGTCAGCACAGTGGAGGAATTTTTCTGGGAAACAGAAGACTGTGCAGCTAATTCTTTCAGTGTGTTTATTTATTGCTGTAAAGTAGTTGGATATCACTGCAGCCTAGTCATTTTTCTTCAGGAGTGGATGAATCAAAATTACTTTTGTTGAACTATTTTAATGGCTGATTGCTAGAGAATACTGCAAGGCGTCTGCATTGCAGTGGAAGATGGCAAGCTTTATGACTTATTATGGTATGCAATAATATATGGGCTTTCTTCCCTGCAACTTAGTTGCTCTTAATGAAAATAATTCAAATACAGATTATACAGTTGTTATATCCTGCTTGGCAGTGCTTATCCTAGCACTGAGATACTGGTAACTGATGACTTTAATGCACCAGAACTAATGGAACTAGAACACCGATGGCTTTGTTTTTCAATTGTTTTGTATAGGACAACTAATCACTTCATCAAGCCATTCCTTCTTATGGTGATTGAACAGTTTGATATGACTTTATTTTATCAGTCTCCTTGAGCTGATAAACAGGCTTGTTTGCAATAAAAGAAGGATTTCTGCCTTATTGTAGTGACTAATTTTCTGTCTTCAGAGTTGACAGCAACTCCTTCATGCTAGGAAATGAGGTAGACAGAAATCTCTAGGGCATTTCTGTAACTGGCCACATTAAAATTTCTGCTTCCAAAAGATGAGATGTCAGCTCATCCCGAAAGAATCTCATGCACTGAAGACTTTTTGGAAGATAAAAATAAAAAAAAATAATGATGTAAAAAAGCATCCATTCCGAGAATGATTTGTATAGTTAATGCTTGGAACAGTGCCCTGCCTCCTAAGCCTCTCCAGCCTTGCATCAATTTCTTTGTGTACCTCTGTGCAGATGACCTCTTCTCTAGTTTTTTCACTCACTCATTCTAGGCTTTCAGCAGGACTCCACAAAATGATTGCAGCTGGGCACGTGCTAAGTGACAGACACTACCTGTCTGCTCCCTTATTGTTTTGTCACTGTGATTAATATCAGTGAATATTCATCCCTTTCACAGTAAATCTATAAAGAAGTGACCAACCTGGTGGTGAGTTTGCCATCATATTCCTCAGCTCAGTACAACTCTTCTGGGACTGGGAGAAATTGTCTCATCTCTCTCCACACAGCCACAGCTTGTAACAGTAGTTTCTTGTTTCCAGTGGAGCACTGTGGGTTCCCACCTGGAACATAATTATTAACAGACTAAGACTCTTAGGTACCAGACAGTCCTTGCCCTAAGGAGTGCACAAACCAAGTTAATCCTGAAGCTGGGATTACTGGGGTTGAGAAGGAAGTTGAAACAGCATGGAAATCAGCACACAGATTTTTATCTGTCCATCTTCCTGTCATCTGGAAGTGATTCTGACTGGAGCTGCAGAAGGAATGAGGTCTGATTGAAGGTGCAGAATTAGGGATTCTTTTCACTATAGATATATCTTTAGGCAGAGTATAAGGACAATTGGGAATGCTTGTGTGGCATCACTGGGAAATTTTCATACACATCAAATCATGGGTCTCCTTCAGCCTGTATTTAGTTCCTTTCTATGTGAAAGAAGGTCTCTGGATAACCACCACCTTCTTGTTTGCACATAGATCTGATTGTTTAGGAATAAAATTCCTGCTCGGCTCTTAGATTTGATCATACAATGAACATTCCTACAAAATTCCTACTAAGTGATTGCATGTTGCAACTGTGTCCTACAGACTGCCAGAGAGCCTGTGAGTGGCTGAAGTCTTGGGAAATCTCTTCAGGTAGGGAGAGCTGCTAAAGGGAAGCCTGCACCTTCTGCTGATTTTCTGCATCGGGTAGATTTCAACATATGAAAAAAGCAGTGGTCTTTGATCTGTTTCAGTTATGTTACTGTCAGCCTGGAATCACCTGTGGGGTTGAGGTTTTTTGGTTGGCTTTTCTGGCTTTTGTTTTCTGGGGTTTTAATTGTTTTTTAAAGTATGTCATTTTTCTTTTGCCACATGTACCATTTTGGGTTCTTCTAGACCATGCAGTCCCAAGTTTTCCTTCAGGCCTTGCTGTTGGAAGTGGCTACGTCCATTTCTAAAGGATGTATTTTGCTGTTGCATTTTTGCCAAGGTACACTGAACCACTCAGAATATCTTCTGGTTAAGAAAGGGAGGCTGATAACAGAGACATCTACTGCACCATTCTCCGAAACACTTGCTGCTGGCATCTCCTGGAGGAGTACCTCCACAGAGATACCTCTGTTGTGATCTAGTATGGCAGTTGCTCTGCTCCTATAGACTTTCCAGATGTAAAGGACTCTGCCTAACTTTATTCTTCAGGGATGTATTTCTAAGTGTATTGGACATACGAATACATACAAATTAATCGACCCTCCCTTCTTCCTGTTAACAGACCACTTTTGATTTGAGTTGAAAACATATGGAACATCAGAGAGAGACACAGTTAGACGGTGTCTCCAGAAGGTTATAAAAGCTGTGAATGTCACCTGAATCACAGCATTTTGTCCCTGCTCTTTGACTCAATGCCCAAGGGATTGCCACAAACAAAAGGCAGGGGAAAACCTAAATGTGGAAAACATAAACATGAAAAATGTTAACTGATACCAATATCTGTGACTATTTTAGGGCTGTAAGCTCTAGGGAACACATTTATTGCATTTGAATAAAGACTCGCAGGCAACTGTTTTGCTTAGTGAATAGCTGACTCCTCCCTCTACCCTTTGGGGGAAAGTGGTGAAGCAGAACAATGGACCTCCCAAAGTGAAGTATTGTGACAGCTTTTGGGGAAGCTTTTGGGCAGCACAAATTTGCACCATGAAGTAAGAGTTAGGCAAACATATCTGCTTTGGAACACGCCTCAGATCTGAAGAGTAGCTTTACACCACAAATCAAAACCTGTCAGCGAATGAAATGAAAGCTAGAAATAAACAATTCCAGAAGGAAAAGAGTAGTGATTCAGAAGTTAGACTTATGGATCAATTAGTTGTTCAACAACCAAGTTTAAAACAATTTAACTAATGCTGACTCAGGTTTTTACCTGTGATGTGCCACAGAAAAGCTAGAATCTTACTGGAGTAATTTCTTTAATGGAAGAAAGATGGTGCTGTTATAAAATGTGACAGATAACAATGTCTTGGGAGAGGGGAGAGAATCAGTCTGTGACTAAATTACTTGACTTTGCATAACAAATTGCTGGCTCACATTATGAATTCATAAGTAGAAAGTTGCAGGGGGGCTACCTCATTAAATCAAATAAAAGCGGGAGGCAGGGGAGGGGAAAGAAAAGCATTGAGACTCACTTTCCCTATTTCAAGCCCATGGGAAAAACAGAACTATGCGAGGTGGAACACATTCTGCATTCTAGTTTTTTGCTTCCTTTACGTGTGTATTAATAATTTAAATAATTTGAAATGCATAAAGCAAATATTTCAGTATTAGATAAAACTGGTAAATAATTTATAAACAGTGGAACAAATAGTTGCCTTTAATTGAAAGGAATTTTTCTGCATTCTGCAACAATAACCCAACCACTGGGGCTGATAACAAAATTACCTGACTTCTTTAAGCCAGTTCTCTAGAATAATCTAATATTCAGATATTTACATTATTAGTTTGTTTCTTCTTGCGATTCGTTTTCATACAATTGACTGAGCATTACCCAGCTGGTTTTCTACCTCCTTCTTCACTGCTTCTCTGATCTCACCTCTGTTGTAATATATTTACATATATGCACACATGCAGATGCACAGCCTTGCATTCCCGTCTCAACACACCTCTTACTCCCCTGGTATAACTTGTCCTGTTTTATTATACTGGATTGATTGCAAGCTTCTGTCTTCCTGTAGGTTGCATTGTGTGACCCGAACTAACACGGCCAAAGACTACTCATATGAAGCGAGGCTGCTTAACAACTTATTGACATTAAGCTCATACACAAATCATCGTGAGCAGTAACACCAAAAAACCCAGAGCACATAACGAAGAGAGGGAAAATGGCCATGGGCGTTTAAACATTAAGCACAAACCCAGTAAATGACTTGATGGAAGATGCTGGTCATCGCCCATGGCTTTAGCAGTTGATATCTGCAAAAAAAGCAGTGTTTTCCTAGGAACAAAGTTAAGATTTATAAATTTTTATGACTTTATTTTTTTATCTCACAGATGTCACTGTGCTAGTGACAGGAAGGATAGGACGGACTTTCCAGAAGAATGAAGGAAGACCTCTCCACCAGCAAGCACTGCAGCTGTTTACTCTTGTTCCTTTTAAACCGCAGAAAGGACAGTTAACATCTTAGCACCTACTTGCTGTATCCCAGTTTCTGGGCAAACTAATGTCTGATCTTTGTGTTGAGATTGTAAGAAGGATTTTCAATCCAGTGATTTTTCTTCTGCTAGTGCTTTCTCTAGGGGGTAGGTGCAGTGATGAAAACGTGAGTAAATATATTTTACCAGCTGGTGTCCAGTGACCAGTGATCAGTACTGAGCCCAGTTCTATTCAACATCTGTCTTGATAACCTGGGTGAGGAGATTGAATCTACTCTTGGTAAATTCACAGATGACACCAAGTTGGGGGGCAGTGTCAATCTGCTGGAGGGGAGGAAGATGCTGCAGGGATATCTGGACAGGCTGGGTCAATGGGCAGAGGCCAATGGGATGAGGCTGAACAGGGCCAAGGGCAGGGTCCTACACTTTGACCACAATAATCCCCTGCAGCTACAGACTAGGGAATGAGTGGCTGGAGAGTGGCCTGGCAGAGAGGGACCTGG
>VZRI01000452.1:67672-86988 GCA_013397515.1 Upupa epops
CCAGGAGAGGTTTAGGTTGGATGTTAGGAAGCCCTTCCTCATGGAAAGGGTGCTCATAGACCGGAATGGACTGCTCAGGGCAGTGGTGAAGTCCCCATCCCTGGAGGTGTTGAAGGACAGACTGGCTGTGGCCCTTAGTGCCTGGGGTCTGGCTGCTGTGGTGATGTTAGGTCCTGGGCTGGGCTGGATGAGCTCAGAGGTCTATTCCAGCCTCAGTAGCTCTGTGATTCTTTGATATGAGCTTATACCCAGTAGCAGCTGGGTTGATGCCACCAGATCAGGCCATCATTGCAAGTCGTTGGGTTACTTCATCATTAGCATGGAGTTCAAGTCCTCATTTTCCTCTAAGGCAAGAGTGAGTTGCAGTTCTGGTGGATTCTTTGCTGCATATGGTAGATGTATGTGAGTAGTAGAAGATACAAATGACAGAAATGTTAATGACTGAGGATAGATGATATTTTATGGCTTTCAGCTATAAGTAATCTTTCAAGCTTTATATCATGCTTCAGAAAGATGCTTCAAGCTTTTCTAGCTGCAGTTAAAAGACCAGGGCTGCTTTTCTGATGCCTACTGACTCGCAGGTAAATGCTACAGGCATTTCAGTGGACACACATTCCTCTTGTGTTTTCTTTAGAACGGTGTTTTTCCAACTGGGCGGTAGAGAACACAGAAGGGATCCTAGGCCCAATGTTATGTCAGGCTGGCAGCCAGTTGTGTGATGCCAGCATTCAGAGCCTCTGAGATGGATGGCAAATTGGTGACCCTTTTGTGAAATGGCACTGGCAGTAGCTGAAGGACCAGACATGTCTCTCTTAACAAAGCAGCAGGGCCTGTGATGGACGGAGCCCAAATGAACAGTTACAGCCAGTTTGCTCCTATTACAATTTGCCATGAGGTTGGACGTCTTTCAGAGGAAGCTTCTTTCCAGACTAACAGCAGGCTGCAGGGTCTCTGGTGCAAAAAAAAAATAGAAATATAAATACAGCATCACAGTGAGGTTGCTGCAGTGACAGAATCTCAGCTGATTACTGACTGTGTTTCAGTGACATTCTTCAGGGGATGCTCTGAACCATATGGATATATTAGTCTCTTCTTACAAGTAATGAGTGATAGAACAAGAGGAAACAGCTTCAAGTTCTACCAGAAGAAGTTAAGGTTAGATATTAGAAAAATATTCCTTACTGAAAGGGTCATCGAGCCTTGGAACATGATGCTGAGGGAAGGAGGTTGAACCACCCTTCCTTGGATGAGTATAAAGGTTTGTAGATCTGGAGCTTAGGGATGGGGTTTAGTGGTGACCTTGGGACAGCTGGGTGAATGGTTGGACTTGATAATCTTGAAGGTCTTTTCCAATCTAAATGATTCTATGGTTCTATGATTCTATGTGTCCCTTCATTTCCTCATAAGCAGGTTCTTGCTGTTGCAGTGAGGGTAGCTTGAAGTTACAGTAATTAGAAAAATGAAATTCTGCTAGTGTGCTTCTGTGATTGTCTGGGTGCTGCAGCTGCTATGGAAGTGAGATACAAGAAATGGTCAACAGACACAAGAGAGACACACGGACACTTCCAAAAGTCAGCAAACAAGTGCTTGTCTAAATGTTTCCTTCTGTTACCCTCCTTCTCAGATCACATTTATTTGCTATATACATATTCCTCTGTAGACTTTCCTACAATTTATACAGCTCCAAACCATTCCTCATTTGTTAACAACACTGTCTTGGCATCTTGGGACTTCTACTTACTGCTGGAAAGGCAAACTGTATTACATTGATTCATTAATAGTCTGGCCATCCAAAGAGTAACTATGAGGAGTAACATAGCAAAATGTGAGAGGCTTCTACAGGAGATAATGTGGTGATAAAAACAGCTTCTTGCTCAAAAATATAATAATTTCTTTAGTTATTATTTGTCTTCTGTCAGTAGTTCCCTAGAGGCTAACATACAGATAACTTGTAAGCCAAACAGAGTTCAGATAAAATAATAGAATGCCTTCTCCCTCCTTTTATATATGTTTTCTTAAAAAAAGAATCCCAACTCATGCCTGCTGGCTGATTCATACTTAAAATTTCAATACAAATAAAAAACAAAACATGAAAGAGGAAACAATTCCAAGCTAAATTATGTAATGCTGTCTGAATCTTAGGCAAAGGAACACCCTACATCCTTCAGAAATAGTCACACTACCTGCAAAAATGACTGATAAGGTTTGCATGCTGTTTACAAAAGGTGGCCCAAAGTAGCCCCTGGGGCCAAGAAAACTTTCCAAGCAGTTGAATATTCATAAGGAACCTGATCGTTCTGCTGAACAGATGTGGTGGAGTAGCTGTCTAAAAGCCAATGGCTTTGGAGTCCATGCAGTAGGATTACGTTTCCATTTTTGTGCTACTCTACAGACACATGGCTCCCTGAGGCTGTGGCATCTGAGTGCAGATCTTGATGAGATTTAGGAAGTATGTTCTGACTGGAGACTTGTTTTATTTTTCCATCATATATTTCAAAACTTATCCGAGACATGCAGTTAAAATAAATCTATGGAGACATCCAGGAGTGCAAAGAGTCCTGTAGAAAACTATAAATACTGGAGCGTAGCACAGGAATCAGAAAAACACATCAGGACTTCAACACAGCAACTCAAGGTGAGGTGACGGTGCCCCTGTACTCAACACTCATGAGACCACACCTTGAGTACTGTGTCCAGTTTTGGGCACCACAGTATAAGAACATTGAGGTGTTGGAGGGGGGCCAGAGAAGGGCAGCAAAGCTGGTGAGAGGTCTGGAAAACAGACCCTATGAAGAGTGCCTGAGGGAACTGGGATTGTTTAGTCTAGAGAAGAGGAGGCTGAAAGAAGACCTTAATGATCTCTACAATTGCCTAAAAGGAGGTTGTAGTGAGGCTGGTGCTGGTGTCTTCTCCCAAATGACTAATGATAGGACAAGAGGAAATGGCTTAAAGCTGCATCAGGGGAGGTTTAGACTGGATCTTAGGAAGAAGTTCTTTACTGACAAAGTGGTTGGGCACTGGAACAGGCTGCCCAGGGAGGGGTACTGGAGTCATCATCCCCGAGGTTGTTTAAAAAAATAGTAGCTACAGCATGTGAGGCCATGGTCTAAGGGTTGGGGAGATGTTGGGATGAGGGCTGGACTTCATGATCCTGGAGGTCCTTTCCAGCCATGATGATTCTATAACTAAGAGAACATGTGTGTAAGTCAAGAATTTTAATTATAAAAATTCACATTTAAAACTAGACTTCTCAATTTAAATGATGGTAAAATATACAGTGAAACAACCTTTTGGATTTGGCAACCTTCCTGGAAAGGAAGATGAATTTGTTCACAAACAAATCAAGACCTTTGCTCAACAAACCATTACTCCTGAAACAGAGATTACTCATGTATCCCAGTGGAGGTGCCACTTCTTCAGAACAGAGAATAAACTGAAAGGTTCATAGACCAACATATGTACAGCAATATGTTAATAATACTCTGCTATATTCTAATAATATTTGCACAAACAGCACTGAGTACACTAAGATGGAAATGAACATGAATAAATGTTGATACTCCTGTTGTTCATTAGGCAGCTGTTCCGATCAACTTGAACCATGTGCAGTTGGATGTTGTCATAAAACACATGATCTCAGTCCCAAACTAGGATCTAATTCCTCCTAAGATGTCAGGAGTTCCAGGTGTATTCTGCTCTTCTGACTTTTTAACAGCTACAGGACTTCAGGATGGGAATACCCAGATGCTCTCCCAGTTGGTTCACATTTTCAATGGAGACAAAATAAATCATGCAACAGAAAGAATATTCTTGCTGTGACAAGGCAGACCTCTACTCTACATCATCAATAACACTGGAACTTCTGAGCTGTGCCCCAGCTGTGGATGCTATGCTGATTATTTTCCTAGAGATAAAGATTAATATATTTTGAAGTATTTTACTTTTCTCTGTCTAATGAAAAGCAAGAAAATGCCCAAAATAAATTTGAGCACAGGAAATTCCACCTCACCATGAGGAAGAACTTTTAGGATTCCAAAGGAAGGATCCCAAAGCACTGGAACAGGCTCCCCAGGGAAGCTGTGTAGCCTCCTTCTCTGGAGACTTGCAAGGTGATCTGCATGCATTTCTGTGTGATCTGCCCTAGGTTCTATGATCCTGCTAAAGGAGGGCAGTTGGACTCGACGACCTCTAGAGGTCCCTTCCAACACCTAGATCTATGTGTCTGCAAGTATTGTAGTAAAACTTAAGGATGCACTAAATCACCATGTCTTGGACTGAGAATAATACTGTTAGTAGAATATAACATTAAATATTAGTCATGTTGTAGGATCACTACTCCAGCTGAAGTGCATCTACACTAATGCACGCAGCATGGGCAACAAATGAGAGTGGTTGGTAGCCATTGTGCACCATGAAAACTGTGATGAGTTGCAATCTTAGAAACATGTGGGATGACTCTCACAACAGAAGTGCTGCAATGGATGGCTACAAACTCTTCACAAGTGCGAAGCAAGCAAGGAGAAGTGAGGGGGGAGCATCTGCATGGGGGAGTGTTTCAACTGTCAAGATGATGGTGAGGATATTTCCATTCATAAGAAACAATCAAGGAGAAGGTCAGCATGGTGGGAATGTTATAGACCACCAAACTGGGATGAAGAGGCAGACAGCTGGGAGAAGTCTTGTCTGGGATTATGAGTCCTTGTTTTGGTGGGAGACTTCAATTTACCAGATGCCTAATGGAAATAAAGTATAGCTGAGAGGAAACAGTATAAGAAGTTCCTGGAGTGTGTGGAAGATAACTTCCTGAGCTGATGAGAGAGCCAAGCAGAGAAGGCTCCTTGCTGGACCTGATGTCTGTGGAAAGAGAAGGACATGCAGTGATGTGATGGATGGAGGTGTGTGTGACCCTGATGGAGAAAACCCATTTGTGTGTTTACTTTCGAGTTGTGTGGCTTCCCGGGAGTGTGTGGGGGGGGTTTGGTACTGAAGTGTGGCCTTCCTGGGAAGGATCCCCCATTGAGGCTTGGTGTGCCATCACGGTGTGACCTCCTGGGGTAGTATAGGGAGAAATGGTAATGGTTGCCCCCTCCCAGGACATATTCCCATATTGAAAGTACTACCAAGCCAACTAATGCGTGAGGTAGGGATCCTGAGGGCATGTGGAGGAAGAGTGGTTATTTACAGTTGCCCTCTTCAGGAAAGGAGGTATCCAGGAAGGCTAAACATTCTTAAAGAAGGAAATCCTGAAGTCAGAGAAGGATCATCTTGAGTGCCATCAATGGCATGCACAGGACAATATGTGCATCAGACCCAGTCAACATGAGATTATGAAAGGTAGGTGCTGCTTGACCAACCCAAACCCTATGACAAGGTGACACGGTGGATGAGGGAAAGATTTTGCATATGATTTACCTGAACTTTAGTAAAGCCTTTCACACCATTTCTCACAGCATTCTCCTGGACAAACTAGCTTCTCATAGTTTGGATGAGTGCACTGTTTGCTAGTAAAGAACCATCTGGATGGCTGGGCCCGAAGATCTGCAGTGAATGGAATCAAGTAGTTGGAGACTGGTCAGAAGAGTTGTTCCCCAGGGCTCAGTATTGGGCCAGTTCTGTTTAATATCTTTAGCAATGATGTGAACGAGGGCATCGAGTGTATCCTCTGTCAGTGGGCAGGTGACACCAAGCTGAGCAGGAGTGTTGCTGTGCTTGAGGGTGGGAATGTTCTACAGATGGATATGGACAGGGTCAATTGATGAGCCAAGGCCAAGTGTGTGAGGTTCAACCAGCCCAAGTGCTGGGTCCTTCACTTGGGTCACAACAACCCCCTGCAATGTTACAGGCATAAGGAAGAAAGCTGCCTGGTGGAAAAGGACATAGAGGTGCGGTCAACAGATGGCTAGATATGAGCTCTTAGTGTGCATGGGTGGCCAACAGCATCTTGGCTTGTATCAGAAGCAGTGTGACTGGGAGGACTAGGGAAGAGATTGTCCCCCACTATTCAGCACTGGTGAAGCTGTATCTAGAGTTCTGTGCTTGGTTTTCTGCCCCTCATTTCAGGAAGGACATAGAGGTGATTGAATGGGTCCAAAGAAAGGCGACAAAGGTGGTAAGGAGTCTAGTGGTGGTAAGTAGTGGAGTCACCATCCCTGGAGGTGTTTAGAAGAACAGAAGATGTGATGCTTTGGACATGGTTTAGCGGTGTTTAATTTATGATTGGACTAGATCTTAAATGTCTTTTGCAACCTAAATGGTTCGGTGATTCTATAACTAAGTATAAAATGGCTGGTTAGTTTTTTGTAAGTGACCTTCAACACCGAAGAAGCAACAGAAGACTAGAAAACACCAGGTATATTTACATCACATACAGGGAAGAGTCTAGCAGTGATAATGAAAATTAAGTTACTTAAATCCAGCAACAGCAGTAAGACATTTTGTGATTGTGTTAATGGGGGTTTTGAAGCTGTATTTGGAGAATGAAAGTGTAATGAAAGTGTTTTGGGAGAAGAAATGAAGACAAACAAGTCTGATTATATTTGTAAATGGAACCATGCTTGGCTTACACCGAGGGAACCTGGTAGACATTTTATGGATGAAATTTCAGAAAAGCTTTCAACAAGGTTTCACATGATGGATTACTGCATAATGCCTTCTAAATATGGATTAGGTGCTGAATGCTTTAGATGGCTAAGGAATTGCTTAGAAGAAAAAAAATGGATGAATTCAAAGTGTCTTTTGTTCACCAAAGGATTGTTCACCAAAGGATTGTTCATGTAAGTCCCTCTGGTGGTTTTAAGACTTATATCAGGGCTGTCATGTGAAGTGAAGGCACGCAGGACCCTACACTGACATCTGTGTGTTCTTCGTATCGATAATTTAGAGGGTGCTGTAAATACACAAGAGAGTGATCTGCTGTGATAGTATGTGGTGGATTGTAATTCAAGGGTCTCTGAAGCAGATCTGCACACAGTGCTACTTCCACATTGTGCAGGGCAGCGCTGTGCAGAAGTACCACCACAGATCTTCAGAGGGGTTCATAGCCTCAGTGTGATGCGAGTCATGGGCTTCTGAGCTGGTGATCTCTGTGCAGAACTACCATGATAGAGCTGTGCTTTGGTGGGTTCTGGACTTACCTGGCAGTCAGATAATTCCCATGTCATGTGTCCTTAGCATGCTGCATAGCCTTTTGCAGAATTGCCTGGATTGAACTGAGTGGTCACGGGAAGATTTTGCAGCTTAGCAGGCCAGATCTATGTTCGGTGTTGAATACTGACAACCTTCAACAGAACAGCACTTTCTTTATCAGTTCTTGTCTAAAGTGTACATAGAAAGGGAACAGTTTATGCGAGGAAATGAACTAATATGAGATAAACAGGAATCTGAATCTGTTACAAATGGACAGTTCACACAGGGGTTGTAGCACTTCATTTTAAAACATTTCTGTTGCTATCCATTTAAAGTTTAGCCAGCAGACTGTATTTATGCTTCTTCAGTTAGATCTCTCTGGGTAGAGGTGTTCTACTTTGTCTTGGTCTGGCATGCTGGGGAACGATGAATACTTTCAAATAGTGTGTTTAAGTGTCTCAGGATTTTGTCCTGATACAGCTGGGTTTCCATTACCTCCTTCCACATGATACAGAACTGAATCTATTTGCCTCACAGGTTCACTGCAGGGTTGGGAACAGAGCTGATGTCTTATAAAGCATGGTACAATGCCCCATTCACTACTCTAATTAGAAAATTACATGAGTTTAAGAATGCTGAGTGATACAGTTTGAGTATGGCAATAGATGTATGCCTTTTCAGCATGCAGCCTCTCTCAGGACTGCAACCGGGCTTGTAAGAACTGGCGTGACTTTGATTTGCAAGTGCTTGAACAATGTATTTGAGCAGCCTAAAGAATGGTGCAAATCTCAATGATTTTGGAAAGATCAGAAAGAAACAAACTTGATGATCTTAGAGGTCTTTTCCAACCTCAGTAATTCCATGATTCTCTGCAATTACAACACTGTTCTCTTCCGTAGTTCTCACCCAGACGTAGGAAGGGACTATTTTTCCATTTT
This sequence comes from Upupa epops, assembly GCA_013397515.1. NCBI lineage: Eukaryota > Metazoa > Chordata > Aves > Bucerotiformes > Upupidae > Upupa > Upupa epops. Next base: position 75,736 of record VZRI01000452.1, read on the forward strand.
TGATCTTACATTTTGAAATTCTGCATAATTCAAGTAGGCATGTGAGTGTGTCAAACATCTTGCGGTTTTCCTTACAGAGCCTCAGTGGCACGTCACTGGGATTAGGTAGGCTCTTCTGAAAAGGAGGGAATGTATTCTAATCTATTATTTTTCTCAAAAAGGTTTCTCCTGGTTGATATTCTTGTTTGTCTTTTCAGCTACTTTTTTGAAGGTGTTGGGTAGTTTGGGGGTAGTTTTGATCAAAAAGCATGCTTCAATCTCTTAAAATATTTCACATTTACAACAGATGTTTTGGAAATCTGAAAATTAACATTTCCTAAAGTAAAAAAACCAGGATTTGTGGGAGTAGAGATGAGTGGGGAACGAGTAACTAAGCACCTTAAGTCTTCAGGAAGATTTACAGAGAAATTTGTCCGTAACGTCAAAGTACACTAATTTAATTCCAAAGTAGTGGGAAACAGGAACAACTAAGACTACGTCAAGAGAAAATAACCTGTGAAATAGTGACATGGTACATCATAATGAAATGTCACTTTATTTGTCTCTTGTAGCAACAGTAGCAACACTGCACCTAGAAAGTTCAGTTTGCTGTAGGGTTTGTATGGGGTTTGTTTGTGAACAGAGTCACTTTGTCTGATTTAAAGAACAAAGACTGGAGTCTGTAAAAGCAAGCTCCAGATTTTACACCCTCACAGAGAAGACTTGACTGTTTAATATATAGATCCACCCCAACAAGTACCTTCTAACATAAAACCTACTTGGCTTAGCCCATACATCTTTTCATTGATTGCTGATCACAAGAAGATGCCTTTCTGGTGGAGGAACAAGATTAAACCAGCATCATCCCAGCGATATCCAAGTTGGTCAGGAATTTGGGAAGAATATTTTAACTGTAAGAATGGTCCAGCACTGTATAAGGTGTCCAGAGTGATTGTGTCATCTTCATCCTTGGAGATCTTTTGAAAACTAAATTGGCCAAGGCCCTAAGCAACCGGATCCAGCTTTCAGGGTATCCTGGTTTGATAAAAAGTTCTCTTCTAATATTAATCTTTCAATGATTAATTGGCACTTGTGTTTTTAATTTTTTGTTTGAAACATCAATGTCTTTGATTCAGTTAAGAAAACAACGGCCAAAGTATTCACAGGGTACTTTTGACTGACAAACTTGCTTAGGCTTGTATATTTTAAAAATACTTTAAGACATTGGTTGTCATTTTCAGGCACACTGACCATCTTTAAGTTCTCTTTTATTTTGATGTTGAAGGGTTATGTGTTAAAATATGATCAGTAAATCGTCAAATCTACATTTTAAATCTTTGCGCTCATTGAACGCTTGCTTTGCATAAGATGATTTTCAGTGGAATGATTGTAATGTCATTGCCTCGGGGCAGTGAAACTCTGAGCTGAGCCATAGATAGAGCTACCCCCAGCAAAAAAAAACCAGTGATGCTGTGAATGTGAGAGCTGAATAATGAACTGGCAATGAAAACATAATAGCCTGTGGCTAGTGGCATGTCTGCCGCAATATGTTCCTCTGCAGTGGGCCAGGCTGTACATATTTCAGTTTCTACTTTAAAGTGCACATTCCCTAATTTTCTATCTTTCTCTTTCTCACAAGTCTTACCCAATAATTTCAGAATAATTTCAGAATAATTGCATCAATTTAAAGGAAAAGAACACTGAACGTCAAACACCAAAAATGAAGATTTTTCAAGTCAAATGGCTGTAGAATCATCTGTAAGACTATAACATTCAAATCCCCACAGACATGAATTCTAATCTCTTGCCAAACTGTGGTTGTGATGAAAGTTTTACAGGACACTCAGTTTTCACCTGCAAGTAATAACTGTATGTTGACCTTGCAAAGGCATGTGATAGAACCAATTGTAGTCAGCTGTAGGGTTTGTTTGAAAACTGTAGCAAACTAGATGTGGAAGAGGAAATGCTATAGACATGCTCCCCTCTTCAGATTTTGAACAGATTGAGAGGAGATAGAGTAAAAATTCAAGTACTTCTTTATTGTCATGCATATTAAACGACAAAGATAATTCTTTTCACTTCTATTCCTAACTGCACATATAGATGGCATTATTCTCCATACAAATGAAACTGTCTGCATTGCTCATTTTGAAATAATTGCTTTAATCTGGGGCTCTGGCTCAAAGTAAACACGAGGTTGATGCCTTCTCCTAGCAATCGCTTTTTCAATAATTCCTTTTTTCCAGCTTGATAAATAACAAATGCTTGCTGGTAACTTTAAATTTGAAATTCATTGCCAAACAGTTGATAAGAAGCATACCAAACATTGGATTTTACTACATAAATAAGCATATTCAGGAGAACAAAGATGATTCTGGTGGCTTTCATCTGTTGTAGTGCCTCAGATATCAAATGTCCCACTAATCGAAACTTTCATTTCTGTCATGACTCTGACAGCTTTACTTATCATATTTATTTCTTGTACACCTTTGTTTATCAAAGTTCTTTATAGCATCTCTCACACAGAGAAACGATACTCTGCATACACAAATGCAGCTTGTGCTTGAGATCCTGACTTGCAGTCTTGTGTTTTTAAGCCAAGATTTTGAAGAAAAGGAAAACTGCCATTATCTGACAACAGGAGAACAAAATGACTTTGCTTACTTTGACAGACTATGAGCAACAATAGCAGAGATTGTTGTGCGACATGCTTAGAAATCCCATTTGGTGAGCACTAAACAGCTACCAAAGGGATGTGATTGCTAACTTAGAATAGACGTTTGGAAACAAAATCTGGGACCTGATTTTTAGACTGACTTGACTTTTGGAATGTCACTAGTAGGATTAACTGCATCTTTGGCATTTAGCCTTGTGCCTTCATACATCTCAGGATGTTCTCCCTCATCCATGCCCAGTCTCAAATATAGCTCCCAGGAGGAAGTATCCACCAAAGTCACCTACAAGGCCACTGGGTTATGAACTCCCATGGCTTTGTGGACAGTGACCTAACAGACTGTTTGTGTCAGCATTTACTGGTATAACACATTTTTAGTGCAATTTCTGTGATGATAAATTATTTACATGAGTACAACTGAAAGCAATAGCAGATGTCTTATTACTTTTATGCAGAGATGGAACTGAATCAGTATTAAATTTTAGTGATTCTTGATGAGCCCTGAGCACAAGCTGAAAAAGATGGTTCTAGGCATTTACTGCTGCTTAAAGTAAACTCTTCAGGTAATTTATATTAGTTGCAGTATCTGAAGACCTTAATGTGGGCTGTACTGAACCCAAAATCTTTATTTTTGTAAGTGGCATGGCTGCAAGATAAAGTATGGCACAACAATTTCATCTGTGGGCATTGAATTTAAATGTTTGCTTCATTTTTTAAACTCTTCTATTCACTGGTTTCCATGTATTAATGGATATAACTAATTTTAGCAGGCTACTTTATAGTTTTAATTTTCCAGGTTTAAATTCCAGGTTTAGTCTGGCAGCTGTTTTACCCTAAGTCAGCCCATAAGCATGCCTCTTCCAAATTTATTCTCAAAGGCAATTTTCCAGGCAATTTTCTTTCTTCATTTTGAGTGAACTTAATAATTAAATTATTTTTTCAATCTTAAATATGTCTTCAATTCACCAGAATTTACCAGAAGACTAACTTCCTTTCTTTTTCTGTCCTCTTTTTTGTTCAGTATAATTGCTGGTCAAGTCAAAATTTGAAGGAGCACTCATTTGTTTTTTTTTTTAGGTTTTTTTTTGCTACTTTATTTCATCTGTTTCTACTCATTCTAGATGCTGTAAAACCATAGCAAACAAATTACAGCTTATAATGAACTTCTCTTGCATAATAACTGTTTTACGAAAGAGCAAAGCCCTGATTGGGTTGATCTGCTGCCAAGGAGAGGCTAATAAAAATCAGAGAGCAAGAAGCTCTTGCTGCTTTTTGATCTTACTTTTATGGTACATGCATTCACTTAACAGATCATTGAACTCAGAATCTGGATTTATTCTAAATAAGACACTGTATTTACTCAACCTTATACAACTATACAACTATTCTAAAACACTACAGATAAATTATAAAGATATATTTGCATGTGCAAAACAAAGGAAGATATAGAACGCAGGATAATGATCAGCTGCCATTTTCCAGCTATAATTTTTCTGAGAAAACTACACTGATACCTTTCCAGAGGCCAACATGGATTGACAGGATTAAAAATATGCTGTTGAAATACCCTAAGAGGTAGAGCTGGCAAAGGAATTGTAGAATCATAGAACACTTTAGGTTGGAAAAGACCTTCAGGATCATCCAGTCCAACCACTGCCCCAACTGTACCAAGTCCATTGCTAAATGACGTCTGTATGTACACAACTTTTAAACACATCCAGGGATAACGACTTAACCCCAACCGGGGCTACCTGTTCCAAGGCCTGATGATCCTTCCCGTAAAGAAGTTTTTCCTAATGTACAACTGAAACTTCCCCTGGCACAACTTAAGGCCATTTCCCCTTGCCCTATGACTTGTGAGAAGAAATCAGAACTCACCTCTCTACAACCTCCTTTCAGGTAGTTGTAGACTGCAATAAGCAGATCAGAAATAAATATAGTCTTGAGAAACTGGAGGAATGGTATCAAATACTGGAGGAAATTAATCAGGTTTGAGTGAAAGACATTGAACTTAGTCAGGGAGAATGAACTGATCAACACAGACAGCAACCTACTAAGTTAAGTAGCAATTCATCAAACACCCTGGGGCAAAAAGGGTGTAGAATAAAGTGAATACGTCTAACGACATCATATTATTCTAAATAAGGTGAGTACCATGCTGAGACCTATAAGCAGTAGGGATAACAGCCTGCTGGGACTGTGAAATACCTTTTTGTACTTTCCATGTTGATAGAAGTACCCGGAGTAGTGTCTTCAGCTTTGGACACTGTGCCTCAAGAAAGGTATGGGCCAGTTTAAGAGAAGATATCAATGAGAACAGGCAGAGGTCTAGGAAACCCGAGCTAAAAAAAATGCATGAAATAAATGGAGAAGTTTAACAAGGTGAAGATAGGGAGCAGAAGACATGGGTCTTCGAAAATGCAAGATTAATGCAGAGGATGGACAAGGAAAGTTGGCTTAAACTGTAAAAATTGGGAAAATCTTTCTAATAGTAAAAACCAGATGCTCACTGGGACTATGATAATGATAATCTCCATTGCTGGAAAGCTTTGCAAACAGGGCAGGAAAGCAGGGACAGCTGTGTGCAGATCAGCTACTTTGCTGAAGGGGAAGGCCCAGATTGCCTTCTGAGTTCTTTCTTGACCCAGTGTCTCATGGTTCTTTGAAAGGGCAGAAGCTGGAATAGATAAGCTGCTATGAGAAGGAAATGTGTGAAGCTGCTATCAGATAAAGGGTGTAATTTACTCAGGGAGTCATAGTGCAGGATATTATGCCCCTTTCTTTGGAAAATGGAATCAAATGCTGCTAGTATGCCTCAAGGGCTTCCTACCAGTTCGTGTTTTATCGGTGTAGTGAAATAACTGAGGGGAGCAGTGATTGTTGAGCTGACAGTGCCATCTGCAGAGGTGCAACAAACTGCTCTGAATGGTGACTCAGCCTAAGAGCAAACAAGGACAGACTGCCATCTTGTAGAAAGGGCACCTTTTACTTAGGGAATGAGTATTTTCTGTGTTCCTATCAAAATGTGCATCATCTTGGAGACAGTTTATAGATTTCTCTCCTTGTCAACCAAGGCAACTAAGTCATATATTAAGCCTGAGCCTGAGCTGCTATTAGCCCTGGGTTTGGTGACTGGCTGTCACCACTTTTTGCTAGCATTTTTTCACAGGCCTTTATGTCAGCAGCTGACTTATTTTCTTAAATGCCAAATAATCCAGGTGACATGATTGTTCTGGAAATTCGGAGAAATCACATGTGAATGAGATCAAAGGGGATTGGGTCTGTTACTTAAGTTTAAAAGCCTGGAGAAAAGTTGCACTTAAACTGAAGGGTTTGAGAACTGCCAAGGTAGATTAGCAAGTTCTCCCACAATTGTTTCAGTAGCCCTTTCCTTTGAGCATTATCTCTTGTCTAACACAGATAATGCAGTGTACAAAGGCTCTCATTAAACCAGCCTTTCCAGATGATAAAACCCAGAAGCGCCCCATCTGTTTCTGGGCTTGATTTGTAGCCCCTAGATTAGTTGAGCAATCCAGAGGCAACCAAAGACATCTGAGATGTTGCTGTGCTGCATTAACCAGCAGCGTAGTATTTTCCGCTGCTTTTGGAGGGGGCACTCGCAATCTCCCATTTGAAAAATTCAGCCTTTAGCAGCTGAATTGGAAAGAAATCTCAGTGGCACTAAACAGATCTGACCAGGGATTGTGTGCTGTGAGTCCAAGCAACATGGCAATGGATCACCTCCATATGTTCAAGCTTGCTCCCTTCATCTTCAAAACACAGTGACCATGTCCAAATTGCCTAATGGAAACAATCCTTGGCATCTGCTATCTCCTAAGCTGTGCCTGGGTGTCATCTGTGCATGAACTACAACAAAGCATGAGACTTTACTAGCAGTTAGAACGGATTATTGCAGACCATTGCCAGCACCTGTGCTTTGTCCCTGCTCTGTTTACTTATATTGATGTAGCCTAAGAGAAGCTCTGCTAATAAATTGATCATTATGTAGCATGCAGTACATGCATTAAAGCTACAAGGGATCAGAGACACTGCATGCATAGGTCAAACTATGTGAACTACACCACGGACACTAAGAGAAATCATTTTACTATTTGCTCTTGGTGAGATTTTGCAGAAAATGCTCAGCCAAATCTCTGACTCTGGTAAGTAGACATTGGCTAGTCACTCTGTGCCCACCAAAGCATCACTCCCCTACCTCAACTGGACAGAGTGAGAGAAAAACATAACAAAAGGTCAGAGAAGCACAGGGAGATCACTCCTCAATTACTGTCATGGGCAAAACACACTGGACTTGGGGAAAGTATTTTAATTTACAACCAATCAAATCAGAATAGGGTAATGAGAAATAAAACCAACACCCTCTTCCCTACAACTCTCCCTTCTTCCCAGGCTCAACTTCACCCGTTATTTCTCTACCGTCTCTTCCCAAGTGGTGCAAGTGGATGGGGAATGGGAGATGTAGTCCTTCCTCCTCCTCACACTCTTGCTCTTCTCCAGTGTGGGGTACCTTCCAGGAGAGACATTCTTCTGTGAACCTTTCCCATATGAGTTCTTACCAGGGGCTGCAGCAGTTCTTCACAAAGTACTTCAGTAGTTGTCCTTTCCATAGGGTTCAGTCCTTTCTACTGGGCACATTCATGTGCTCCAGTGTGGGTTCCTCCATAGGTGGATGTCATCTGCTCCAGTGTGGACCTTCATCCACTGCAGAGGAGCAGCTTGTCTCACTATGGTCTTTACTATGGGCTGCAGGGAAATTGCTGTTCCAGCACCTCAAACACTTTCTCCTCTTCCTCACTGATCTTGTTCTCTGCAATTATTTCCTTCACATATTCTCATCCCCTTTTTTCTAGCTACTGTGGTACAGTTTTCCTCTTCCTCTTTCTTAAATCTGTTACCACAGAGGTGCTACCATCAGTGCCTGTGCAGGTCCATCTCAGAGCCAGCTGGAATTGGCTCTGTCAGGCAAAGGAGAATTTTCTGACAGCTTCTCACAGAAACCACCCTGTCACACTACTACTACCACCAGCCAAGCTTTGCCATGCAAACACAGTACACTACCCAAGCTCTTGGTGTGGCTCTATGAGTTTCCACATCTACACAGGGCAGGAACCTGGACTGCATGACTGAGGGAAGTCTAGGGTAAGCCTACTGCATACACAGATTTTGATCAGTTTAAGCCAATTGTGACACAGCAGTCTCAGAAAACTGAGTGTTATCTCCACTGGAAAGCTGCTTATTGCCCTGGCTCCTGTAAGAAGCCACCTGCTTGCATATATTAATTCATTTGGGTTAAAGGGAGGTAGGTGTATATATATAAACCCATGCTTATTAATTAATAGCATGTGATACCTAAATTGTGCTGATTTGTGTATTTTTTCTGTTATTATAAAAATTAGAAGTGGAAATATCACAATTGGTGGCCTAACACCAATTCATGCAGTGTCTTGGTTTTGAATTAATTTTTTTGGATTTCTCCTTTTCCTATCAGTTCCTAAGGTTGTTGAGGCCTTCTGCTCGTTGGTAGATGGGCTGGTAAACTTGTGTGTCTGTTTTATTAATGTAAGTCAGTAAAAAACATAAAGTGCTATGCCACTAAAAGGAAGTCTACCCAGCTAATTAATGAGGACAGGGGTTTAGTGCTCTGCTCCCAATCTGCAGTTGGCACACGAGCGTTTTTCACTGCAGATTTGCCCATACTGTACTGGCTTAGGTAGACATAGGACTAGAAATAGAGTATGTGTGTGGCTTTTTGCATTTTTTGTGCTCAAAAATATCAGCTGAGGGTTTTTGCATGTCCCTTACCCTGCTTTTATATCAATGCCTGCTCTGAAGCCAGTGAGGTCAATAAACTTTTATTGCCTTCCAGGGAATTTGGGTTTCATCTTGAAAAATAGATAAAATACAGTACAGTTCCTTTAAATAACAAAAGAAAGACATTGCTTTGTAGCTTTGCATTTCTGCCAGATCTTCTAGAATACTAATCTTCGTCTTTCAAGGCTGTAAATCATGGCATGTGGGAAGATGAAAAGGACAAAGGTGGTAAATGTTCATCAAAACAGTAAGAATAACCTGTTAATAATGATCATTAATAGACTTCTTAAAGAAATTACTGGATTTTTTCCCCCCATATTAAAGAAGCCTACAGCAAAATTCCACACAGGTTCAGTAAATGTTAGAGCCCTTGAGCCCAAGCACAAACAAAGCATAAAAGGAAAATCCTATTTATTTTTCATTTTAAATTTGAAAATACCTTCAGAAAAAGCTCAAGCTATAGTGGTAAATTTATGGTCCCAGTAGGTCTATTCAACAGCTCTACTGGTGACCTGGGTGAGGAAATCAAGATTACCATTAGTAACTTTGCAGGTGACACCAAGTTGGGGGGCAGTGTCAATCCGCTGGAGGAGAGGGAGATGCTGCAGAGATCTGGACAGGCTGGGTCAATGGGCAGAGGCCAATGGGAGGAGGTTGAACAGGGCCAAGTGCAGGGTCCTACACTTTGGCCACAATAACTCCCTGCAGGCACAGAACGGGGGATGTGTGGCTGGGAAGCAGCCTGGCAGAGAGGGACCTGGCAGTACTGGCTGACAACTGGCTGAACAGGAGCCAGTAGTGTGCCCAGGTGGCAGAAGAGGCCAATGGCATCTGGGCTTGGATCAGGAATAATATTATTGGCAGGACGGGGTATGTATTTCTGCCCCTGTACTGGGCACTGGTAAAGCCTGCCTTGAGTACTGTGTGCAGTTCTGGGCCCTGCACAAGAAAGAGATTGAGGGGCTGGAGTGAGTCCAGAGAAACAATGAGGCTGGGGAAGGGACTGGAGGGAAAGTCTGATGAGGAGAGGATGCGGGAGGTGGGGATGTTTAGCCCAGAGAACAGGAAACTCAGGGGCATCCTTCTACAACTTCCTGAAGGGAGGTTGTAATCAGATAGGGGTCAAGCTCTTCTCCCAGGCAGTCAGCACCAGGACAAGAGGACAGGGCCTGAAGCTGCACCAGGGGAGGGTTAGGTTGGATGTTAGGAAGCCCTTCCTCACAGAAATGGTGCTCAGACCCTGGAATGGGCTGCTCAGGGCAGTGGTGAAGTCCCCATCCCTGGAGGTGTTGACAGCCTGGCTGTGGCCCTTAGTGCCCTGGTCTGGCCAGTGTGGTGATGTCAGGTCCTGGGCTGGGCTGGATGAGCTCAGAGGGCTTTTCCAGCCTCAAAAATTCTGTGACTTTTGTCACTATAGCACAGTCCTCTTCTGTAACTTCATGGTTACAGCAGGATGTTTACATTTTCTGTAAACTTCTCCAAATCACAAACTCCCACTGATATGAGTAGCTTATAGTAGAGAGGCATCATGTTAGCAGCAGTGGGTCAGGGCTACACAGAAGACCTAGAGTCACCTCTACAGGAAGAAGACCCTGTCCCTGAAGCATTAGCCATCTCATCCAACCATAATCAGGTGTGAGATGGCCTTGGCTTCACTCCCAGTCTTGATGGGCATGTCATCAAATGGATGCAAAGCTAAAAAAATGCCCCTGTTCCTCTGAGTCACTGACAAGGAGTGATTTTGTTCAGCAGTATATTTTGCCATTCCCCTGGCTGAACAGAGCAGTATTTGGGATTTCATTTTCAAATGAACCTAGCAGTTTTCATAAACACACAGATCTAGTGAGAAGTGGAGACTTGAGATGCCCTGTAACCTAATAACATCAGCTTGAGATGATGGGAGTATTGTAGGACACGGGCTGACAGGAGACACTGAATTGAAAACGTATCTGACACCCCATTTTCCTTGGAGATTTGCAGTTTTTGCACAGTCTATGATCATACACTGCTGAGGAATTTCATGGTGCTGCTGACACATCATTGGAAGGAACAGGCTCAGTGCTCATCCTTTGTGTCACTGTTTACCCCAGGTAGAATCGTGGTTACGGTGGGTTTTTTTAGAAACTAAGTAAAAGGCTATATTAGCTGCTTTTGTATTGACATTATGTTGATCACTAATACAACAAATCTGACTGCTGTAGCACGTCGAACCTCCCTCCACGTGCTACATTTCTAATATTCTTCTATTGGTCTGAGAAGAGAGAGCTACTCAGCAGCTGTTCCAGGATGGCAGTTGTGATAAACTAGATGATTGCTGTGGACAGTCTGTAAGGGGCAGGGATAAGCTAGACTCCTTCCATAGAGGACAGAAGAGCACTCTAGGAGCCTGTCACATTGTGAAGGAGTGAACTGTTGACAGGAAGACCCAGATGTCTGAAATCTTGTCAGTGTGACACCCATCTACAAGAAGGGCAGAAGGGACAATCCAGGAAACTATGGGCCTGTCAGCCTAACCTTTGTACCAGGGAAGATTATGGAACAGTCCAACTTGGGGTTGATCACATGGGAAGTGCAGGACAACAAGGGGATCAGCCCAGCCAACGTGGATTCATGAAGGGCAAGTCCTGTTTAACCAGTCTGATCTTCTTCTATGATCAGGTGCCCCCTCAGTGGATCAGGGAAAAGCACTGGAAGTTGTATACCTGGAGTTCAGTCAGGCACTGGACACTGTTTCCCACAGCATTCTGCTGGAGATGCCGGTGGCTCAC
>VZRI01000452.1:87444-170615 GCA_013397515.1 Upupa epops
TAAAGGGAGGTTGTAGCAAGGCTGGTGCTGGTCTCTTCTCCCAAATTACTAATGACAAAATGAGAGGAAATGGCCTCAAATTGCATCAGGGGAGGTTTAGATCGGATCTTAGGAAGAAGTTCTTTACTGAGAGAGTGGTTGAGCACTGGGAACGGGCTGCCCAGGGAGGTGGTGAAATCATCATCCCTGGATGTGTTTTAAAAAACGAGTAGATGTAGTACTCAAGGCCATGATCTAGGGGTTGGGGAGATGGGATGAGGGCTGGACTTGATAATCCTGGAGATCCTTTCCAGCCATACTGATTCTATGATTCTATGAACAATGGGCAAAGGAAGGAGCAAGAAAAATCTTCCTCCTTATGCCGCATTAGATTTCATTGCTTTGAGTTTTCTTGACTTAAGAATATATTTTCCTAGCTTTTATTATATGATAACTAGTAGATTTTAGTTGGATAAAACTGACTAGGGTAAGAACAGGGTGTGTTTTCCTTCTGAAGCCTACTGATCTCCTTTGGGATTTTAATATAAGGGACAAGTTTAAACCTAATCATGCCACCGCTGTAACTGACTTGGAGTCTTGTTTCAAACATATATTGACATATTGGTGGACAAGGGCTGACATAATGAACAATGAAGAGTTGTAGGTAAAGTGACAAAGATCCCTGAACACAAATTATGCACAAAGGAAGTGGGGAGAGTGAAGGTGCTGCTCTAGAGGGATGAAAATATAAGTTCATATAGCAAAGCCATAATTCAGTAGAAGTCATCTTTGTGGTAGTTTCTCTAAGTTTCTTTGAGGTAGTGAAAAATTATACCCACCAAGGCCAGTGAAAAGTGGGGGACCAGACTAGAAGTGGTAAGCTTAAACTGCAGCTGAATCAGATAAGGGGTCAGGACAGTGAAGCACTGGAGAAGATTTCCTAGGGAGGTTATGGGGTCTCTGTCACCCAGAACAGATTAGAAAAGCACCTGTTAGAAATAAAATAGATAGCTTTGATCCTGTTTAAGAATTGGGTAGAACAGGACAGACTCCTTGAGCTCTTGCAACCTGATTTGTTGATTGAAGTACACGAGGATAGAACATGTATGGAAAGACAGTGCTGTGTGGGTAGATAAGACAAGCTGTCACTTAGAGATTTTCTTCTGTATGAAATCTCAGTTATGACAGATGTGTTCATGACACTGAGACTGGAATATCCCTTCTGAGCTCCAGCAATTACAAGATATTGGGAGTTTCTGGGTGTTGGAGGGTAGAGACAAGGGAACCAAGCTGGGGTTTGTCTATGTTTGGATTAGAACAAATTCAAACTGCTACCAACATAATCAGAAAGGTAAGAGAACATAACGAGACACAGCAATAGGTGTAATGAGAGAAAGAGGAGTTCGGGGATTTTAAGATGGCAGAGAGTTTAGGAAAGAGATGAAGAGAAGTAATTGGGGAGTTTGTGAAGGGAAAATGTCAAGAACTGTAAGAGTGGGCATGGGGGTAAGAAAAGGATAGAGAAGAGTGGGTATAGGGAAGTGAAGATAACCAGTTTCTCTGTCCTTAATAGGAGAAGACGGAAGAAGGAAGGCAGGATAGAGGATGTATTCCCATGACTGCAGTTTCTGAAGGCAGCCTTCTCATGTCAGCCTTCACTGGGACTGCTTGGAGCTTCTTATTGAAAAATGTGCATTGTGATCTGACCTGCAGAGGGTTCTATAAACATAATGCTCAGGAAGGCAACTAGAAAAATTATTCTTTATCAGAAAGCAGAAGGTGTTGTTTCATGTTTAAGAAGTGATTCAGGCTTCTGTAAAAACAGGCCTAAAGCAGCTGCTTTTGATATTGGCTACAACTGTCAACCCTGTTTTTTAGATTGATGCTGTGATACTGTTAGAGGAACAGTCTATTTTTGAAGAAGCCCTTTTAAAATTCTGTAAGGTCAAGGAAGTTGTGTTAATACTTGTACTTGCATGAAGATCCATCTTACAGATCTGCCACAGGCTGTTAAGGGCATATTTAAATCAGACATGTTCAAGCCCAGCATTCAAACTTTGCTATAATTCAGCTGGAAGTACCTCCAAAGGCTTTTGTGAGAGCAGTTTTTGATTGAAATGTTCCCCTCGCAGTATGTGCAACCAAACATTACCACCAAATACACAGAGTACAGAGACAGACTTGTACGAGTCCTTTTGACAAGGTAAATGAGTTTGCTGGATCCAAACAGGCACCCACGAACTCCCCCAGCCCTGCGGTCTGCTCTGCCTGGGTGGAACGCTGGTGCAGCGCTGCTGAAGTAAATGAGCTCTGTGTGACACAAGGTTGCCTGAAGGACAAGGTCCTAATAGTGGGAAAACTAAAGTAGGTTTTTTAAATCCTCTGGCACAATAAGTAGCTTTTGCAGAGCAGGGAAGGCTATGTGGGCTTTTGGTTTTGTGTTGTAAATGGAGGTTGTGAACTCCATAATTCTCCAAGACAATGTTTATTATTGTGTGGAACTGGTTTCAGCTATGCACATGCAAAATCCCCTTTCTGCTCATGCTTGGAGGAACCCCATGGCTTTCCTGCCTCTGCAAGTCTGGCTGAGTGTTCCATAGAAGCAGGTTAGATTGAGCAGGATAATATGAACCATTCTCCCTGTTTGGTTTCCCCAGATACTCCTAAGAGGTACATGTTTTGCTGAGAACTCTCTTCTTCTCTCTATACTCTGCAATTCAATAGGAATTATCCTTCTCCTGGGGAACTTGGCCTTAACCTTTTGTTAGGTTAAGCATGGATTTGCAAAGCAGGTTGTTTTACACTCTTCAGATAATCACTGATGTTGGAATTACAGGAAACAGGGTGCACTGAAAATTGGAGGGAACCTCTTTCATCAAGTGTTTAGTTCCTCTGTAGGTACTTCAGCTTTCAAGGAACAAAAACATTTATTAGAAAAGTGATGAACTTTGGAGTGGAGTCAGTCAGAGAATCTTTAGTCATCCCTGGCAAAAATTTGCCCAGTTCATAACTGTGCTGAGAAACTGTATCAGTGCATTACAATTCCAGTGGTATATTCACTCTGTACAGCCTAGGGCACATCGATAGCGTACCGGTTGTGTTTCCATCACTGAGTGAGAGAAAGTGACCTTGGCAACCAAACCCCAACTGCCTAGTCATTCCTTGTCTCTCTTTTGGAGACTGCTATAGCTAACCATCCCCAAGGCAAAGGCACTTCCAGGTTTGATCCTTTGCACCCAGGGGCATGGTGTACCCTTCATGTCCTGTTGCAGTATACCAGTTTGGTGAACTATTACAGACCCATGGGGACACTATGAATGGGAAAAAACCATGCAGTCTATTATCTCTTAGTGCCAGAGCAATACAACAGTCTCAGAAGAGAGGAAAGGCCAAATGCTATGCAATGGGGGCCTGGCCATTCTACCCAGGAAAATCTTTGTTTCAGCCCTCCTGCAGCAGTGAAAATACTGATCAAGCCTTTAGAAACAATCCTTGGCCGGCACACACTTTTCCTTTATTTCTTTAACTGTATAGACATAGCTGTTAGCCTGGTCACAGCACTGTGCTGTCAGACCTTGTACAGCAGAACTGCCTCAGATCTGCTCAGCAGAGCAGACCAGCATTGAAATCCAGGTGTGTGTGTACCCTTTTGTGCAAGTGAACATGGAGAGGGCTACACTGTCCATTAGTGTTTTGTTCTCTAGCTTCCTGTTCTGACACACAGTTGTAGTTGTGGGTCACTTTGCCAGTTACTCAGGATGGTGCTTTACGTGCCAGCATACTGAGGAATTTAGCCAATGTTGTTACGTTGTGTTGCTCATTTTTCAAAAGCCTGGGATGGTTCTTATGGGAAAGATACCATTCATGTTTTCTTTCAAAAAGGAAAATTATAGAGGAGGGGATGGAGAGGGAAAAGTTGTGTTTATTTTAGTGAATTATTTTAAGAGGGAATAAATATAAATGAGAGATTTCTGGCTGAGTGTCAGATTATCACAGGAGCAAATTTCTGAAACTGCATTCAGGGTAATGAGTTTAATTGTTTCACATTTATATAAATAATTATTTGTGCAAAGAATTAGAGTACTAATTGTCACATTTATGCAGAGAAATCATATATGATTTCTTGTAATGGCAGACGATTAATAGGCCTAGAACAGCTTTTCTATTAGTTTGTATTTTCTAGTCCTTTGTTCTGCATCAACGTAGTTCACCTCTGTAGCTGTGCATTCTTGGGTCTTGGTTTAATTGTTCTAGCAGTATTCTAGTCCCCAGGGCAAAAGTTTTTCTTATTTACTTCCAAGTGTAGATGTAACTGGAAGATTCTTTTCTTTCCTGGCCATTTCTCTCTAAACAGATTCCTTTAGACTTTTCTAGTTTTAAATTAGGACCCCCAGCTTTGCATTCCATTGTGTGGCTGTCAGCAAACTCTGTGTTTTCTTTGCCACTTGCATTTTGAAATGATATTAACTTATTGTGGGGCTGCCGGTTGAGAAATAGATTTCCAGCTGGGTTCTGTTTAACGAACATCCAGAAGCTCGAAATCATAGGACCAAACTGCTTGGAATTAAAAAAAAAGCAACATTAACAAGTGTCTCAGTCATTTGGGTCCCTGACTTTTATGAAAATTACAGAAAAACAGAAGGGAAAACCTTTCCTTTCCACACCTGGAAGATTATTATATGATAGTGCAGCTCCATAAAGGCAGCTCTTTCTAACTATTCACCCATTTTTCTTTCAGCATTAGAAATATCAATTAGGAAAGATCAAAGAGGTGGTCTTTTAGGGTCAGCTAAACGGTATTTCTCTTTGCTTTCCTTCTTGGCTGGCCTTTAGGCTTATCACACTTGAGCAAGAAGGATCACGTCACCAGGAGCTCAGTAACGCTGATGCACCAGTCCTGCTGAACACGCCACCTTTATGCATTCAAAAGTTGATTCTGATACTGCCACTTCAAAGGCTCCATTTAGCTTCAGGGGATTCTATCTTTAAAGCACTCAACATCAGTGGGAGGATTTTCACGTCATGTCACATCTCACTTTTGAAGTTTCTTGTTAATAGGGGTCGTCTTTGAAGACTTCCCACTCCTGAGAGGTTCTTCTCCCAGTTCTTGTTGCAGGGATGTCTCTCGCAAGATCTTTTTACTATTTCTCCTGAGGATTTTCTATCTTGAGGAATATCCCTTAAGAACTTATTGTTTAGGCCTGGGCCTAAGGATTCTAACTTTAGAAAAGTTCTGATATCCTTTATCAAGTTCTGCTTGTGGGCCAGATCATGTGGTCTACTCAGTGTTGAGTCCACTGTAACTCACCTCAGGAAATTGAGTGTGACATTGATGACACTTTAGGGGCAGATTTCATCCTCTCTCCATTACTTAAGTCTTAATTAAGAAAAAAATGATTACTTTATCAAGAAAAAATAGTATCTTTCTATTACAAAAATGGGGGCTCACTGCTTGCCATACCGTTTTGGAGACAGACCATGACAACTTATGAAATCAAAAGCTAATTCATGCTTAAATCCCCATCTTTTTTTGCATGAAAGCCCTCTTAACTTTGTTTTCCTTTGATTCCTTTCCCCTCAGTGTTGCAATTGTACAGACTGGAAAATACAAATACTTTTAGTATTATAGGCCCTTGCCGAAAACAGAAAATACCAGAAAACTTATTTGAAAGTCTATTCTCATGAGATACTAAAACCCCAGAGGTCAACGTGATACTAAACACCTGAGCACATACGTGAAGCAGGTCTTTGAGCTTCTTGAGTTTTTTACATCACTTAGTTTTGTCAGAGGAATTGTTTCAGAATGATAGTGGTGTTTGGGAGTTTACTTTGATTTGTGGATCCCTTTCATTGTTTGTGGATAAACTTTCAACAAGTTGATTTTTTTCTAAAGTTCAGTTTTCTGTTGCAAAAAGATTTTTGTAAGGAATGGGTGATCATGAATTTTTAAAATTTAAAAAAATATAAATTGCATAAATATATAGCAAGTGCAGGCACTCTCCTCATCCCAATTTGACTTAGGAATGTGCTTTTAGAACTCTTATGTGGTTCTTGTTGTATGTATGTTATTTTAGGGTTTACGAAAGGCCAGTGGCATCCTGGCTTCTGTCAGGAATAGCGTGGCTAGCTGGACTAGGGATGTAATTTCCCCANAATAGCATGGCTAGCTGGACTAGGGATGTAATTTCCCCACTGTACTGAGAGCTAGTGAAGCCTCCCCTTGAGTACTGTGTGCAGTTCTGGGCCCTATACTTCAAGAAGAGATGGAGGGGATGGAGTGAGTCCAGAAGAACAATGAAGATGGGGAAGGGGCTGCAGAGAAAATCTGATAAGAAGAGGATGCAGGAGCTGGGGGGTGTTCAGCCTGGAGAAGAGGAGACTCAGGGGGGACCTCCTCCCTCTCTACAACTCCCTGAAGAGAGCTTGTAGTCAGGTGGGGGTCAGGCTATTCTCCCAGGCAACTACCAACAGGATGAGAAGGGAGGGCTGCCAGGGGAGGGTTAGGTTGGATGTTAGGAAGCCCTTCCTCATGGAAATGGTGGAACCTGGAATGGACTGCCCAGGGCAGTGGTGGAGTCCTACAGGTGTTGAAGGACAGCCTGGCTGTGGCCCTTAGTGCCCTGGTCTGGCTAATGTGGCGATCTTAGGTCATGAGCTGGGCTGGATGAGTTCAGTGGTCTTTTCCAGCCTCAATAATTCTGTGATCCTGTGACATGGATGTTCATCTGACCAGTACTCAAGCTCAGTCCCTGATAGCCAGGCTTACACTGATGTATGAGTCTCCATTATAGCTGGGTTAATTTAATTTCTCTCACTTAAATTCTTGAACACAATTTTCCAGCTCTCTTTTCAAAGATACCTACATTTTCATCAGTAATGTCAACTTGTAACTAAAAGTCAATAAGATTCTTTTCTTAGCGCGCTCTTTCTGAAATCCAGACTCTTCCAATTGCAAATTACTAGCATTTGTATTTGTGTGCAATAAATGAAGTTTTCTGCTTATAATGAGAGATTATTGTGATAAATACCAAACATTTCTTTGAATTAAATGCAGAGCCATACAAGGCATACTTAGTAGGAGATACTGTCTTGAGTAATATCAGGATCATTTCTAAAGCTAAGAAAGAGAAGATAATTTGGAGCAGAAGTAGATAGTTGGGGGAAAAAGCCCAAACCCTGCCAAACAAAAAACCCTTACCCATACCCAACAATGGCTCCTCATAGTGTTATCTCAAGCAGTAAAATCTGCTTGTTTAAGGACCTATTAATCATATCACAACATGCTGCCCAATTTACATAACGGAGCAGCAGAATACAAAATTTGGCTAATGTGAACATTTATTAGGCAGCTCTTGTAAGTGACAATGAGATACACTGCTGTCCATGAAATTTTTAGTACATACCCAGCACTGCCATATGGGATTTGGGATGACTTGCAGGAATTAGCTGGCACTTGTCTCCTCATTTCTCATCCTTTTTGGTCCTTAATGCGCATTGCAGGGGACACGGTTCATCTGCACCAGACCCTGCAGATCTCCTCAGCTGGAGAATCATTCCACTCTTAGAAGTTGTCTGTTGGATTAGTCTGAAGCCTGGTATGTATCCGAGGTGGTTTAAAGTCCACACTGCCAGGAGCATGTTTAGACAGTCACATGCCCTCTCACACTGTCCCCCTTCCCAGGTGTTCCAGTGGCTATGTGTGTTTCTAGTATACTGATTCCTCCTGGTACTGAAATTAGAGCATGTTGCTCTTTTTGATCTCCTGCAGGCTACTTAGATTCTATTTGCTCATGTTTCATTTCAAACAACAGGATAAAACGAACCCCATTGCACACCACAGCCATGTGGAACCTCATAGTAAAAGCAGAGGAAAAAACTAGATCCTTGCATTCCACAAGGACTGAGTCCCAGTCATGACACTGACTGGGAATACTGGGACCTCTTTGTAACAGGTAAATCAATAAAGCAAATATTTTGTATGGATATTGGTCCTTATTTGCATGCTTTTGTTTTTTTCCTTTGATTCATGCAGTTTCTCTTTGACAACATCTCAGGATGCACAGTAAGGAGCTTTCATTGCAGTTCCCTTCAAGATTTTGCAATTAGTACATCCAGTTACCTAACGAACAATTGCAAGCAAATGGTGGCTCGTGGTTATTGTTTCTTGCAGAGGCAAACATTACTACACTGTTCATAGCCCATTGTTGTTCTGAAGGTCACCCTGGTGATCACAAAGATGAAGGTGTGTTCTCTTTGTTATGAAGGAAGGTTTAGATTTTGGGTTACTGACAAAATAGCAGACAAAATCATTACTTTTTAGCAGAAGAAGTAACGTGCTGTCAAATTGCTTTAGGTTAACACAGATCCTTCGCTGTCTAACATCACCAGAATCAATGTTAGTGCAACGATGGGATGTCGAATTTTTCATGCCAATTTCTGGCTGACTCTTGTAGACTGATTTCTTAGATTAGCTTTAGCTTTGGCTGTAGTTTTACAAACATCAGTAGGAAACTACTATCAAGACAGTAATTCTGGGTTATAAATTGTTTGGATAGAAAGAATGTTAATAATTATTGTAAAAAACAGATTGGAAAGATTTTTTCAGTGGCACCTGGATTACATTATTGTTTTAGAAAATATTGCCAATATTATACACTACTGTAATAGCCATTGGTTGAACTTGATGATCTCAGAGATCTTTTCCAGCCTTCATAATTATATAATTTTATGTATAATTTCCTGTCTACTGCTTGTAGTTTAGCTTTGCTTTTACACTTCTAGCAAAAAGTTGCTCTCTGTCAGGATAAGGTAGTAATTTTTCAAATTCCTGTTAACTACATTATTCATATTTGCTGTAAAAATGCCAGCAAAAGAACTTCTGTCCCTAGAATTACAATATTTGCATCAAGGCTGCAATAAAAGAAGAGTAGATGAAGCAGAAAAAGAAGGATTTTCCAGCCAAAATACAAAACCAAAAAGGCAGGGGTGATCAAGAGGACATACCCAGGGAAAATGGTCTCAAGTTGCATCAGGGGAGGTTTAGATTAAACATTAGGAAGAAGTTCTTACTGAGAGAGTGGTTGGGCACTGGAACAGGCTGCTCAGGAGGGTGATGGAGTCACTGTTCCTGGTGACTCTATACAAGTAGATAGAGCACTTGAGACCATGGTCTACGGGTTGGGGAGATGTTGGGATGAGGGCTGGACTTGATGATCCTGGAAGTCCTTTCCAGCCATGAGGATTCTATGATTCTATGTGGATGCCATCACATTCTCTGCTTGGGCCTTGGTATGAATTCACAGTGTGACGACCTCCTCGACATGGGCCCTGCCCTTGAGTGGATGCCATAACAAGAGAGACAGTTTATTAGTCAACCACTTACTTAAGGTAAACTCTTACCAACTTTTTCATTTCATCCATTAAAAGAAATCTATAGATGCATATAAATCACAGACTGCTGTGTTACATTGTTAGGGGAGAACCATCATACCCACTCCCTAAATCAAAATTCTGTGTAGGCATGTAATAAACTTCCATCATGTAGGTTTCTGGATGCAGTAGCTATTCCACTACAAACAGCATACTTATTTTGCTTAAATATTTCATTGCATTGCTCTCATTGTGTCTCCAGTGCAACCTGTGCTTCCTGATGCTTTGGGGGTAGGCAAGGAAGCAGATATTGAATGGAGTACACAGCAGTGTTCTTTCTCATTTGGGTGCTTCAAGGAACTGGTAAGTGGAGTATGGAGGAAGACCCACAAAAGCAAGGAGTGGCTATAAACAGCCAGGAATGCAGAGGTTTGATCACATCTGGAACACTTTTGATTTCTGCCAAAATGGTATTTACTGCTTAGTTGTTGCCTACAACATGGCAATGGGCTAAGGTGGCATGACTGGTTCTGTCACCATGGTACTGTGAATTGTTTAGATTTACTTGGACTGTAGGTCATTGAAAAATCTCTAAACAAATAATAGGACAAATCTGTATCTTACCCCATCCCCTTCATTTGATTTTTCTGCTGTGACAATAAACTGCCATCTAAGCCTGTTTCTGATACCTGATGATGATAACATCTCAAGATCTTTGAAGAGAAAAAAACCTCGAACAAAACCGATATATTTTGGTATACAAGGTCTCAAGTAGCCCAGAAAAACATCTTGCAGCCAAATATAATGAAAGTTTACTATTCTACCAGCAGGCATTGCTTGAGGGATCTGCCTTTTTGGTGAATAATAACAAATCCCTTGCAAAAAAACTACATCACCCAAATATGAATTAAATGTTCTCAAGTCTGAGCAGAATGAGCACTGGCTACACTAGGCAGAGATGTGCATGAAGGGTATTAATTAACGAAGAGATGGTCCATCATGTGTCTGCCAACTGCTGAGAGAAATGTCGTAAATATGGATATGGTGAGGAGGTTTTTCTGTCTCAGAGGCCTGAGATTGTTAACAATCAGATAACTTCTCTTGGATACTTTTCAGGTGTTGTGAGCAATGTAGAAAGTAAGAAGGGGTTTTTTTAAGCCCAGATATAAACCAAGATTTTTTTTGTTTGTTTTTGCTATGTGGAGCACATACAGCATCGCAGACGGAGTCTCTGAAGACCTCTGCTGTTGCTACAGTGCAGAGCTTCAAGCTGTGTGCTTGGTCTCTGTAATTCTTCCTTCACACTTCGTTTCTGGTTAATAAATGAAGCACAGCGTCATTTCTATTCCACACTGAGTACACCACGTGCTTCTGCAGCAGTTGTAGAAGCAGCAGGGAGCTGGGGAGGGCACGAGAGGTCATCAGCTGCAGAAAGTCCCATCAGTTATGTGGCACACACCAGCCCTTTTACTGAGATGCCAACAAATTTCATGGCTGTATCCTGACTCTCAAAGGACCATGCTCAGGGATGATAGTGCAGGAACCTGTCTGCCAGGTGTCACTATGGCTCTGCTCAGATGGGCACCCCTTTCAACACACATTTTTCAACACACATGTTTCCTGGAAAGCTGGGAAAGGGAAGTGCCCACAAAGAAGATATAGGAGGAACAGGTTTCATCTCTGCTATTGTATAAGCAAAATGATGAAGCTGTTACATCAGCATAGATCATAAAAGGGAGAATAAAGTAAACTTGAGGAAGGTATAAGGAAGAGCTTGCACCTTTCTGTTCATTGTTCCACATCTGAGCCTTCCAGCTGCTACATCTCAGGCAGTGAGATGTTCCCTGTTCCCTGGTGACATGTGAAAGTCATTTCATTTTTACTTCCTATAGGATAAGACAGTCTGGGGAAAAAGAAAAGAGGTATGTAGGGAGGAGCTAATCCCTGCTGTGACATCTCTGCCTGAGGACCTTTAATAACACTGGAATGATAGTGAAACTAGTTTGGAAATTGGACAGGGATGTAGAACAACTGGCTCCCACTGATGTGCCTTGTCCCCTCTGTAAGATCTTGGGACAGTAAGTTCTGCAGTTAAAATTTAGGTCATAAGAGCATCAGTTTAAATTTATTACCAGGTACTTTCACCACTGTTGGACCTTTCCTACAGCATTTACAGGTTTCTGACATTTCCCTTCCTGCTATTTCCTTCACCACAGTTCCCCACCTGCTCATGTCCTTTCCAAACAGAGGGTTCGTGTGGAGGAGTTGTAATACCCACAATCGTACCTGTTGCCCTTCATTGTACTTCTGCTGTCTGAAGAAATGTTGTAGGGCAGGGCCCAAGTCGAGGAGGTCATCACACTGTGAATTCATACCAAGGCCCAAGCAGAGAACATTTTCCCTGTACCTTTCTTAAAAATTCCAAGCGTTTCAATTATTACCTCTTTCAGTGCTGCAGGGCATTGAAATGATGTTTCAAAACAAAAGAGGGCCTGTTCTCAAAGGCTTTTGCGTCTCTTTCCTGAGTACACAAAACAAAGGAAGTATTAACAATAGAGAACAGGACACAGCAGTCATCTATTAAAAACACCACAACCGTGAGTCACCAGTATAACGTGCAAATAAGCTAAACACTTGTTCCCCCAGAATCTGCCCCTGCAGCCCTATGCCATTTTGCCACAGAATATCTCCTGACCAAATCTTTGCTTTTTCAATGGATTAATTATTCTCCTTTGGCTTCCTACTGCCCTCGGTGAACAGCTTGTTTCCACCAGCTGATGAAGCCTCTGGGAGAAGTCTGTATCTTGCCTTTTGTCCAGTTCCCAGTGTATTGCTCCTGCCCCAGGCCAACCCAAGGGCTGCTACCCAGCCTTCTGATGAAATTTCATCTCTCTGCATAAGTGAGATTGGCAGAAGAAAAGGGCAAGAGTGGGTGACTCTGCTTTGTTGCTTTTTTCCACATGTATTTGAAAAGTGTAGTCTGCCATCAGGCTACCTTTCTCTAACTGTTCCACATCTGAGCATTTCAGACTACATCTCATGCAGTGAGCGGTGGCTCTGTTCTCCTCCAGCGTTGTGCAAGTGTCATTTCATCTGGATTGTCCCTCCCAGTGTCAACAGTATCTACTGTCTTCAGCCTTCTCATCTGCTTACAGTATCTATGCCCCTTGCGAAGTTCAGCTGGCACCTAAGCCAAGTATCTATGTAGAATGCTTTCATTCTCTTTGCCATATGGAGATTGAAGATCTTTATGTAGAGAAGTTACAGCAGGGATTAACTCCTCCCTAGATACCTCTTCTCTTTTGCCCAAGACTGTCCTGTTGTATAGTAAGAAGTGTCTGATGGGTAAGCATCATATTGACTACATCTGTGGGTCTAGGCATACATTACCCACATGCTTACCCACATTACCCAGCAAAGCCTGCTCCAAGGTCTGGATCCCAAACACAAAGATTGAAGATCTGTTGAATAGCACCTGTGTATTGAAAACAGGATGTGGGAAGCAAAGAGTAAGGAAGAAACACCTGTTTCATACTCTCGCCCTGCCCTAATAGGAAGATGAGATGTGGGCAGTGTGAGAATCCAGGTTATAAAGTTCCCCCAGTTTGATACGCTTTGATTTCCTTACCTGTGCCATCAAAGTTTTAAAGGATTTTATCCAAAGCAGCCCTGCATCAGCATGCATAGATCAATGTATGGAAAAAACCCAGTTTGATTGCACCTGTCTTCTAGTTCCTCAGGTAGCAAAAGAGGACTCAGCCCCTTGAGCCTCAGCTTCTGTATGCTGCTGCAGAATGAACCTTATGAATAGTGCATTTTCACCATGAATAAGTGTTCCAACTCATTTTGCAAGCATGTCAGGTGTGCCTTGCCATTCTTCACAGGTGGATGAAGGGAGAGAAACATGTAAAATTCTTTTCAACAAATACCCTTGTTTTTAGCACAACTGTGAGCAAATGTACCCTTAGCGGTACTTAGCATTTTTGATTTCACCATTTTATTTCCACAACTGCATTTTCAAATAATGCATTAACATAGACTTGGGGTGGCTGATGCTAAAGGCAGAGTTCAGGCCTGCAGGCTTGACTCACACAGTGAGTGTATAGATAAACCCCACCCCAAAAGTCCTCAAAACCTTAATCCTACCTAAACAATTCTTACAAGGTGAGATACAAATGCACAACTGTCCACAACAATGTGGTTGCACCGAGAGGGTGCAGTGTGCTGCACTGTGTTCCTGAGAGTAGTTCTCTGCCAGAAATCCTGGGCTGTGATTTACCAGCACAAATATGGACCATTCCTTTGTGCTCTGAGAGCAGAAAACTAAGCACTGTCTGAGGCACGTGACGCCCCAAAACCTGCTCTTCCTACTGGCTCTACTCAGAGCTAAATCACTTGGCCTCCCTTTCTGTTCTGTTACTGGTACCACATAAGTGAAGATTCTTTCCGGCTGAGTCTGAAGCTAATGTGTGCTCTCAGAGAAGAGGCGGTATGCTGCAGTGCACAGAGACAAACCTCCAAAAAATAGTCAAAGTAAATGCTGATTTTTTATTAACTGGAGCACCCTCTGCCTACACACTACTAGAAAAAGGTGTCCATCCTCCTAGCAAGACATGAGGAGTAGGACGCAGCTCAAGAGCTCAGCAGTTTGGTTTATGTAGATGAATACATCCCACTGACATCAATAGGAGTAAGGTCTATAAATACCATTGTAGAGCTGGGCCATTGAGGCAAGGAGATCTTAAGAAGCCATTCAGTGAATCTTTAGAACTGTTTTCTATTAGAGTTAAGCTCCAGCTAATGCTCTATTATGATGGCATACTGGATTCCTTGAGAACTTTTTAAGT
Source organism: Upupa epops (assembly GCA_013397515.1). Lineage (NCBI taxonomy): Eukaryota > Metazoa > Chordata > Aves > Bucerotiformes > Upupidae > Upupa > Upupa epops. The sequence continues at coordinate 101,640 of VZRI01000452.1, forward strand.
GCCCACTTAAAGGGAAGAGCTGCTTAATTCTAGTGTGCAGCAATTATTTGGGCAGTTCTTGCCTTTATCCCTTAGCTCACTAGTCTTATTTTCTCTATTCTCACCTGTAAAGTAAGAGAAAGTACTGTAGAGCAAGACATGTGAGAGTGCTCAGACAGTGAGGAAGGGACATTTGAAGTATCTGGCTAGATGCCACAGGTGGGCAAGCATGGCCAGATGGTATTTGTATGGTGGCCCTTCCTGTTTCCTACTCAAGCTTAGCTCCGGGAATTTTGCTGCCTCCTACTGACATTCTTTCTAGGTATTGTGCCATGTTTCTGAGAATGTTTGTAAAACCAATTAGACTGGTGTAAAAATTTTAACTCAAGGCCCGTGGATTCATTGACAGATTTCTTTATTCTGGATACAAATTACCAGCTCTTCTGAAAACACCTCACATTTCTGGTTACTGCAGTTTAATTTGTTCATTTCTGAGGATCAAGACACTTTGGGGGCAGAGACAGAGGGACTAAACTGCCTTGTCTTCTCACATGAGATATCTGCTTACAATATTAGTTATTCTGTGCAGAACTGGGAGAAATATTCATCCCTGTGGAATGTTCCAACACTGTAACACTGAGACACACTAAGAATGGTAAAGTCTCACATCTCACTCAGCTGATTCTTCCTTTTCCAGTGCACGTGAGTGTGAGCATCGTGCCTTAAAGCATATGCTACCACACACCTTGTGTGTACACTGTCTGAATTCTGTCTCTGTCCTACTGGAGTTCAGCTTGGCCATCTCTTCTAGGTAGCCCTCTGTCCTCACAGCGTTCCCTCCCTCATCTCATCCACTCCTTGCCTCAAGCTTGCAAAATGTGGGTTCAGGGAACCAAGCTGAAGGTTTAACACTGTCTCTGCTCATGCACAGAGGCCTTTTCTGCAGTGGGCTCCCTTACAAATACATGAATTCCAAACAAGTATTGCGAGCCATGCTCCAGCCTGCATGCCTGGGCCTGCAGACACAGACTGCTATTTGGCTGGCAGCACTAATCAATCAGGTTTCTGGAGTGGACAGAAAGTATTTTCAGCCAGCAGGCTGAGCCATAAAATCTAAAACTCAGCAAGAGCGGCTTATAAATAGTATGAAACAAAGTAGTGAAAATTAATCTTGTGTATCTGCAGGGGTTTCTAGGTTAGATCCTTTGTCAAGATACAAAACAAAGGTCTGTTTCTGCAGCAGTCGTGAGGGTTTTTCACTGTGGCTTATCATTTGTAAGTGATTTCAGAGGAAAAAAATTAAAGGTTCAATAAGAAAAAAAGGGAAAGAAAAAAAATCACTTTTTTCTCCTTGCTGCAGTTCTGGTTAGATGACGGCAGTACAAAGAGTCAGCGTGGCATTTGGCACAACCAAGATTATGAGAAATCTTGGAAAGAGCATGTAAGCAGTGAGGTGGTGGATGCGTGGGGCGCATCTTAAAGAAGTTCAGATACTGATGAAGCAGATTGTCCTTCTGCGGCAAATGATCTAGTTTGGGGTTTCTGTCTGTTCCTCCTCCCTCCTCAGTAAGGCTGCTCCATGCTGTACATGAGTGACCTCTTTGTGCACCTGCTGATTCACTGCATCAGTGGAAACCTGTAGGGAGAGCAGGACATGGGTCTGACAACAGTAAAGAAAGAGGAGCATCTTAACCACAAAAAAAGTGAGCCACCCCCTTGGTCATGTCCTCTGTTCATCAGTAGTTCATCTTAACTGAAGGGTCCAGCTGATGAAACTGGCCTTTCTCATACAGCAGGGAATAACATCAAGAACTGCGATCTGCTAACAAGGTGGCCAAAAATGCTGTGTTTGATAGCCTTATGTGTAGCACATTCCAAAGTACAGGGACATCTGCTATGTTGGAAAATGGATGGGTAGTAGATGGACTGGCAATAACAACACTCAGGAAATAGAGCAGCATTTCTCCAGGAGCCTCCAGGTATCTCAGCAGGAGAGGACTTTTAGGGAGTGTCAGCAAAAGGGAGATTATGTCCCTCAAAAATAATTGGTGTTTGTTTAATAGCTTCCAAGTCAATTTCAGATTCAGCTCCATGCTATTATTAAACATGAAATAGGTGCTAGTGCGAAGGAAGGAGGAAGCCACTGCACACACAGTCACTGTGCTAGCATTTTCTAACCTTTTGAAATCTTTCGCTCTAGAAGTCTCATGCTGGCAGTGTCCAGGAGACAAAGAGAAAGAGGGTACAGAAAAAAAAAGATGTTTGCATTGGCATTGGCATTTCCATCAACATCAGCAGTGGCTGAAGAGTGCCTGTAACTCTACAAAAGAAATGGAGATCAAAGAGTACATGAAGCATTTAAAGGAAAATAAACACAGCTATCAGTTCCACCCGACTTCCTGTCCTTAGAAGATTTTGATTATGTTGGTCTCTGACAAGCCTTGAGGAAGAACTTCTTTTGCTAGTCTCAGCCTTCTGGATTTGTGCCAGGTTTCCTGGCACATTTATACTGAATTGTTCCTAGCAGAAGAGATAAAAAGGTCCTACTTCTAGCAAATACAAAGATCTAGCATATGGTCTGCAGTCTATCATCCTGAGCCCTGGATGCCACAGTGCATAAAAGTATCAGGGTTATTTGGGATCACTGACTGGATGGGAAGACCTCCAAGGACAATCTCCGTGGTGTCAGTGTTTCAAGAATGTCCTTTCTTCTGAGTCAGCCTGTCATCTTCCATAATGACATTAAAATCTCTCATGTGAAACAGAAGTCATGGTCCTTACTATTTTGGGTTACGTTTCATGTTTTACAGTATCAGCAATGATTTTTCAGAAAGATGCCTCTGCCTCTTCTGGAAATGGTGCATTATAGTCATACACCCTGAAAAGTTCTCTATGCAGACTGTGCATTTCTTTTCGAGGAAAATTACTTACCTGGTATCTTATTGTGAATCTTTGGGCTAGTGAGACTGAAGACCATGAAATGTTATAGGAAAATCAGTCTTGTGGTCTGTAAAAATACCTGTCTTTTTAAATGCTCTAACAGCTTTTCATGTTTGCTGTTCTCTCCTTCTGCAATATGTTACCTGAAATACAGGGGCACAGCAAATCTACTGGTTATTGCTGCCATAAAACTGGGTTATTGTCATGCAGAATCTGGGGGATGTATAGTTTGACTTAATTGCTCAGCTGTGTGGATCTAGCAGAGCTCACCCATGGTGAGGATATTAGGTAATGCCTGTAGATGGCATTGCTGTGACCTGTTTAGAAGCAAAAGGATGATGGATTGAAGTGCTCAGCTCTTATCTAGATACCTTTTCCTTTGACTGTAATTGGTTTTCTCAATAAACAAAGAAGTCAAACATATACTAGCCCACTGTGGTTGGATATGGCACTAGACTGTATCATCAACCGAAGACTTCCTGGATGGCATCTATTCAGAATGAAATGTCTGTCATGTAGACTCAGCATCTAGTTTAGTTATTTGAGGCCTCCTTCTTTACATGTGAAGGAGATGCTGACATTTCTCAGGCCATTTGTCCTAGAAGCAACCTAGCCCTACAATGGCTATTACATGGCTTTTGCTCTAACAGTGATTGTGAACATTATCTGTCATGACCAGTCTAGGATAAAATGTCTTGTAGAAAGCTGTTTATGTTTTTATTGTAAATGATAAGTTTAGGTAAGGCAAATCTGATTTTATTCCCATATCTGTCTGTCAAACTTTGAATTTAGAGGCATCTTGAGGTGTTTATGAGCATAAACTTCCCTAGCACTACCTACTTTGGAGAGAATTATTATGATAAATTAATTTATAAATATTTGTTAAGAATTTCTTCTTCCTTTTAGGAAGATGACAAATGAAGCAGAGAGAGTTTTTTTCCTCTCCCTTTTCCACAGGTTGTCCTCTTTCCATCTCTTCCTGAGAGGCACTTTTACAAATCTCATTTAGCTGCATACTATCAGGGAAGCACTTTTTTACAAAGGCAGGGAATGAGAGGACAAGGGCTAATGGTTTGAAACTGAAAGAGGAGAAATTTAGATTGGAGGTAAGGAAGAAGTTGTTTAGTGTGAGGGCAGCAAGAAACTGGAAGAGACTGCCCAGAATGTTGTTCCTGGAAGCACTAGAGGCCAGCTTGGATGAGGCTCTGGGCAAACTGATCTAGTGGGAAGAGTCCCTGCCCATGCAGGGGGGTTGGATCTTTAAGGTCCCTTCCAACTCTAACCTCACTATGATTCTCTGATTCCCTAGCTAGTGGATAAGGTAAATTCACCTGAAGAAAAGTAACACTGAGGTTCAATTTTTGCAAGCTGCATAATGACAAGTCTGTTGGGTTTTGCTGTTTCTTTTCATGTACAGAAACTCTTACAATGCTCAAGACTCCTGAAAGTGTTGGTTGGTTTTCATTACATGAGGTTTTTTTCTTTCTTTGAGGGCTCTGGGAAATGTTCTATTTACTTCTCCATTTGTTCTGTTTACTTCTTCATTTGGTTCATGCACATGTGCAATCACATTCTGTCTACAGCTTTCCTACATAAACCTCACACAAATTGTTCAACAGTGCTTCCTACCAAGTCCCTTTCCACCCCTTGTGAAAGGTTTCAGCCTTACGTGCAGCAGTAATCTCCTAATACTTCTAGCATTATTTTTTCAAAGTAGCCCTCAGTCAACTTTTATTGTCCTTAACTTGCTGAGTTAGAAGTTCATGATGAATCAGAATCTGTTACTAAAGAAACTGAACTGTGCTGGTAACACATATCAAGGGAAGGTCTAGAAGTAGAAAACTCTAGAGATCTCACAAAATGAACCAGGCTTTCTTTTAGATCTGAGCTCCAGAGTTATGCAGTGCCTATGTTTGTACTGTGTATATGGTAGGTACAAACACTGTGGCTTCTAATGATTGTGGAAGCTGTCCAGCTCCATCTAGGAACTTCCGATGAGCCACAGGGTTTGCTCTTTTCTTCCCACCAGGCCTATCTGTGCCTATGTTTTGTTCAGAAAACCCTTGAAAAGCATGGGCTGTGAGCTATTGGCATCATCAGACACCAACTCTGCTTCTAGGCTCAGGGGTGACCTTATTGCTGTCTGTAACTACCTGGAGACAGGAGAAGGGGTCGCAGTCTTAAGCTCCATTGGGGGAGGTTTAGACCTGACATTAGGAAAAGGTTTTTCACTGAAAGAGTGATCTGATTTTGTAACGGGATGCCCACAGAGGTGGTTGGGTCACTCTCTCTGGAGGTGTTCGGGGTTAGGCTGGATGAAGTGCTGAGTGGCATGAGCTAGATGTCAGATGTTTAGGTTTACTTGGTTGGTTTTAGGTTTGACTGGATGATCTTTAAGGTCTTTTCCAGCCTCATCATTACTGTGATACTGTGATACTTCTTGTCCCTGTGGCTTGGATTGATCAAAGTGATTTGGAACAGGCAGACCAATAGATTGGTACCTTTAAAACAATCTGCATAGGCTTCAACACATTATCACAGTACCATTGCTCTCAGAGATGCTTCACACTCTGCTTAATATCAGAGGCCTATGCAGGGAATTGGTGATTAAAAGAATGTAGCATGTCTTAGACAGGGAGGGTGACATTCCTAAATAACTGGGTTAACCTCATGCGAGTTGTGCTGAGAGGCAATAAAGGGTCCAATCAGAATACCTGATGGTGGCTGCATTTGCTCTGAGCTCTGCTGTTAAGGCCTCACAGTAATCTGGAGCATTTTCAAGCTTCTCCCTTGCAAACTCTGCACTCATTTTTAGTTCCCCCACTGCCCTGATGCTTCCTTGCACTAAGAGCAAGTGTTGTTTTCTTCCTGCTTTTGTCTGACTCTTGGGCAAACTCTTATGATCCCTCATTGCTTTTCCACAAACCTTGAAAGGCAACTGGGTGGCAAGTAGTTATTGTAGAGGCCCGTCATGGGGCCCATCAGCTATTCACTCATCCCTTTGATGTTGTCAAAGTCTAATTCCTTGTGCAAGGGGGGCTCCCCTCCTCAGAGCACATTGTGCATCCCAGAGAGAACAAGCTCTGATTGTGCTGCCAGTCAAAGCACAGCTGAGAAGCTGCTGGGGCTGATAATGGGAGTTAAAAATGTAGCTGAGATCACAGGCTAAGGAGGGGAGACAGACAAACCACATTGGAGTTCAGTGGGAAAGGAGAATAGCCGGGCTCAATTGGATGGTGTAAGAGAAAGGAGTTTCCATAGAGGTGGTGGAAAAAGAAAAGGAATGGAGTTTTATCAGTTCAACCAAGGGATGGGATTTTTCTTTAAGCATTGACAGACCTTCTGTTTTTTGAACTGGTTCATTGGCTTCCATCCCAACATTATGCTCCAAGGCAAGCTACTGCTTGCAGTGCTTTTGAGGCAGGGGAGCATATGAAAAACACTGGCTTTTTAGGATCATCAGATTATTTCTGAAGGGATAAAACTTAAAACTTGTTGCTTTATCTTTCTTTTCTCTCCTTCCTCCTCCCCACTCTCTTTCTAAGGGTAGCCACCTGCATTTAGGTAGTTCAATCAAACTATTTTTTCCTGTATTAGAAGATGTTTCCAGCTGGGGAAAGGCCTTTGAACAGAAGCAAGGCCACCAGCCATTACAGGGATGGAGTGGAAGGAGGGATTATGAAAGGGTTACTGGTGAGCTGAGGAACTTATATTTAGAAACAAAATGAGATCAGAAATTCCACAAAAATTAGCTTTTTAACAATGAATTCTGTGGATGTTCCCCAGCTTTTCATTGTGATTTCTTCATGATTTGTGTCTGTTACATAACTTGTCTCAGTGTAATTGTCTGCCATTAACCAGCCGTACCGTGAATAGCTCTGTTGACTTTCATGTCCATTGAATTTATCCAACAGTAAAGATATGGTAACTTACACTGTACCGTGAAATGAATAGACACCTGAGCTATAAAGCTAGGATTCAGATTTAAACCTCTGCTTTTTGAAGGTGACAGAATTTGAGATTCACTTCCTATCGGTATTTCATAGGACTCAGAATCACGGAATCACAGACTGTGAATGAGGCAATTAATTACCATTAGGCACTTATAAAGAGGGTGAGAAAAGATAAATGTAGGTCTTCTTCAATGAAACCCACAAACATGTCACTAAAATGAGAAGATAAACTACAATTTAAAAGATAGATGATAAAGAGCTGGAGGGAATAAGAACCCTCCAGAAAAGATTCAGGTTTTGTTTCAGTTCTTTCCTTAGCTGCTTCCATGATGCTCAGAGGTGACCGTCTTGAAATGTCTGCACTTTTTAGGGCCTTGGAATGATGTCCTTAGTCTCACTGCCTGCTCCTTACTTCTGAATATATATAGAGATATGATACCATTGTTGATAAAGATATCTAATAATGAAATATAGATTTTAACAGGATGAATAAGCAGCAGCATTCAAATCAAATTTCTTTATATTTTAAACTCTATCTCTTTGCCTCTCTTCACAGCTTTTTCTCTATAATACCATGGTGCTCTTGCTCTTCAGCCTCTTTCAGCTCTGTGTTTGGAAATTGCCTAGCACAGTTAAAGGAATAGGATGAAATGAATACTAAATTCCATATATAAGAAAGAGTGTACTGAACAAATGCAGGTACATTCTTTCTCTTTTCTTATACTTTCTTTTAACTACATACTTCACACTGATCAAGTATTATAATAATTCTTTGGATAACCTCACAGAAAAAGAAAAGATATGAGTATTTGGAATATTACTCCTTTATCCTATCCACTCACTTTAAAATACCTTATTAGAATTACATTATGAATGTTGGCATTGCATTTGCTGGCATTTGGCAGATGAGTAATCAGGTCAAAATCTCTCTATTGCAATCAATTTGTGTTGTAATTCCAGGGTAGAATTGGATTGTGACATAAAAATAAGCAGTTGCATTTGCATACCTCCTTCAAGAGAAAGTCAACACTACTTATTCCTTAAAACATTGACCTATGGGCTGCTCGGCGTTAAAGAGATTTGCAGTTGGAGTCCTTGTTATACTTTAGAAGCTGAGTAGAATCTGTGAGAGTTTTCTGCAGAGAAGTTTAAAGTTTGGGTTTAAAACATTTGAAAAGAAAGTGGCTGTCCTCCACTCTCCCCCTCTTCTTCTCCCTCAGTAACTTCTACCTTCTTCTTTGCTTCTCTCCATCCTGGACTGTTTGGAACTCCATTGCAGCCACTGGGAGAAAATGTTATTGCTTCTGAGAATGTTATTGCTCCTCAAGTTGAAGAAAATTTATGGCAAATGGCAAGATTTTCCTGGGAGAGACATTGAGAATTCTGAACTTTGAGACTGAGTTTGGACAACCACAGTGATTTTGATTTGAGAGAGAAGCTACAATGAAGATGATTATGAAGATACGTTGGACATGAATCTCAGTTAACTGTAAGAGTGTGTGATGAAACTCTGCCTGACTGTATCTATATCTTGTGGGGTTGGTTTCTCCTGCATTGTGGAGGGGAAGCAAATTAAAACATCTTGAGACCTTTTTTCTTCAAATCAAATTAGTGGCTCACTGACTGCAGATCCGTCAGTGTTTTGTTAAATCCCTCTCTTTGTGTCTGACACATTCTGTGGGAGCTCTTGGTTGAAATATGGTCAGGGTCTCTGACCCACAACATTGGTGGTGGACCAAGTGGGATGAGGGAAAATTCAGATAAGGACCCACACTACTGCACTACTGCTACAGCCACCATAGTCCTTGAGACCACACCTGCCTCTGAACCAAGTAAAATTCAGCATCTTTGAATCAGCTCCTGTTAGGATCTCTGCCACCTCTCTGTTGCTTTCCAGAGTGCCTTCTTCATGATGAGGTTTTTACTGTAGATTTAGGTTTTAGGCAGTTATATATTGCATCAGAAATGGCAGGCCCATTTGGGAAAAAACAGCAAGTTCATTTCTAGAAGTATGCATATGCAAGGAAGTGACTGACCTTGGTCGTGCCTCTTTAAAGTCTCCTGTGGTACTTTCAGTATAAGGCTTTCATTTGTATCTGCACTCTGTCTGCTCTGACAGGTCAGCCCTTATGATATATGGTGAAAAAAATCTGCTAGTAGCATCCAGTCAGCTAATTCTATGAACAGCAGTAAATATTACCCATTAACTACAGAGTATCCTAGTAAACTGATGGGAACTGGAATTTCTGGGAGAGGTACAGTTGCACAGTAGTGCTGCTGCTGAGGAACATTTTCTTATCCTACTTCTCAGCACAGAACAACTATGTGAATTCTCTAGGTCAAGCAATTATATCACCAAGCAGGTCTCCTCATGCCTTGGATTATATCAAAACTTGGGGGAAATTGTGGTTTATAGGAGTGACAGTATGCTACGTGATTGCACAGTTCCTACAATTGTTATAATGCAGGTGCTTGCCTTTGATTTTGCCTGCAAATATAACTGCAAGCCAAGAGGGCTCTGTGCCCTGGGGCTTGAAGAGTTGTTATTGGAAGAAAAAAGTTTTGTGGTTATCTGGCTCCAAATTAAAAAAAATAAATAAACTGTGCATTGCCTTAACATGGATTCTCATGCATTAACGTGGGTTTTGTTCTGTTTCCAGACACTATTCTTTCAATCCCATTCACCAGTAGACTGTAAGTTTCTTTCAAGTGTAGTTATATTTGTTTATTGAGGATGAAAGATCATTCTTCTAATTATAACCATTTCACCATAACCACAGATGATGCCACAATACTCTTTCAAGCAGGAGACTGTCAGATGTCAGGCACTAGAGGGGATCCATATGAATCACAGAATCACAGAATTATTGAGGCCAGAAAAGACATCTAAGATCATCAGTCCCAGCCTACTTCATGGAATGGTTCAAGTTGGCAGGGACCTTAAAGATCATCTACTTCCAATCCTGCTGCCATGAGCAGGGACACCCTCCACCAGAGCAGGTTGCTCAAGGCCCCATCCAATCTGGCCTTGAACACTTCCAGGGAGTGGGCAGCCATAACCTCCCTGGGCAACCTGTTTCAGTGTCTCACCACCCTCATTATGAAGAACTTCCTTCTGATTTCCAGTCTAAACCTCCCCTCTTCCAGCTTGAAAAAAAACCACACAGTATTGTGTGCTTTCTGCAGAAAGGTTTGGGGCTGAAAAGTTTGAAGAGAAAGCTTTCTGCCCCTCCACTCTCCACCTCTGCTCCTCCGTTGGTGACTTCTGTCTTCTTCGTTTCTTCTTTCCTTCTCTGCATCTTGATGTCTGTTTGGAGCTACGTCATCATCGTTGAGAGAAAATGCTATCACTTCTGAAGAAAATTCATGTGTGGGGAACCATCCACCCACTGATTTATCTGTGTTCAGCGGGAGAGACTGGCAGAATTCTGAGTGTTGAAGATTTGTGAGGATTGAGACTGGTCAGACAACTGATGTGATTTTAGAGAGAAGAAGGAACCATTTACAATGAGCATGTTCTACATTTTATCTCAGTTCAGTATGTTCGTTGTGACGGAACTCCATGTGTCTGTGTCTGTGTCTTCTGTGGGGTTTTTAATTATGTGTGGTGGGGGGACTGAATTAGCATGTCCTGGTGCTTTCTTCCCCAAGTTGAGCCAGCTGTTTCACTGCCTGTAGATTTGTAAGTGAATTTGTTAAACCCTCTCTTTGTGTCTGATGCTCTTGGTTAAATATAGCTGAGGGTCTGTAACCCACGATGTTAATGGTGACCCAGGTGGGATGCAGGAGGATCCAGGTAAGGACCTACACTACTACCATGACACCAAGGTTCAGTGCCACAAAATAATTATCTCCCCACCTGATTTGGGTATTTGTACCTTCTGGACAGAAAACAAGATCAGTGAGAAAAAACCCACCCAAATGAGGGAAGGAAATGCCCGGAATGACTGCATTACTTCCCTTTTTGAGGAGTAAATACACCTATGGGGAAAAATTAACTCCAGCTTCTCCTTACCCAACATTTCCAAATTTTCAGAGAGCTAGAGCAGAGGAAGCAATAATCAGAAATCTTACTGCTTTTTCACTCGTCCCTCCCCAAATGTCTTTATCCAAATAGTGATCATGAGACTTGTTTGTGAATCTCTTTCCTTCTTGCAGTTTGATTAAGACTTTCAGTTTTTGCTGCTTAAGCCAGTGGGCCACAAAGTTCTACCCTTAGGATTTCTGTAACTAACTGTGTCCAGTAAGTAATGTTCTGGTAAAAAAAAAAGGGGTTTTTTACTGACAATATGTTTTCTGTCAACAACCTTTGTTTAGGAACACCATTAGCCTTTTGAAGATGTGTGGCTTTGTTCAGCATTGCCTTTTGGCCATGATTTGGAATTTGTCTGAGGACATTCCTACAGTCACAGAATCATAGAACAGTTTTTGGCTGGACAAGACCTTAAAGATCATAAAGTCCAACCTTTTCCTAGCCCTATCAGCATCACTAAACCCTGTCCCCCAATGCAACACCCACCCTTCTCTTCAACNTCTCATTCCTCCACCTCTCTCACAGATTCCACATGACTAGGCTGGTCAGGAGTGCTTATTTGTATGAATAAATGAGCGCAAGTCTCTGTGCCTATAATTAGGACTCTGCTGAAGGATTCAGCTAAAGGAGTGTTTCAGATTGATGTAACATGGGCAACACTGACTGGCCAGCCTGGACTATGATTTTCATGTGGGCTTTGTTTTTTTTTTTCCAATTTCAAAAGAAGGTTAATTTAGATATTAAGGATGGATTGTAAGAATATAGCAAACAAATGTGGGAAATGAGCTAGTTGGAAGGATAAACTGTTAAAGTCTTAATAAATTGTGATTCTTCATTATGTGAGGTGTAATATTGACCACATGTATGAAATACTATAGCCTAAACTGAGTCATTTAAAGAAGAAACATATGCTAGGTTATCATTTAGACATTCAAGCATCTCATTATATTGCAGCAATTTGTCTTTTGTCTTAATTCAGCAGAAAATTCTATTTGCAATAGAAAATTAATTTTCCTAATTATGATCTGCTGCAGATATTATAATGATTTGTTGTCAACATAAATTATCAAGAAGTGTTCCATTGTGCAAAATTATTTAACATGTAATCACACTTTATAGAAAACACAGTACCTTCTCATATCCTTTACCTCTGTGTCCCTCTAAGGGAATTTCATTTAGTTGATTTATAGTGGCAGAGGGAAGACACTCACTTTTGTTATTTTACTTTGCGTGCATCACTTCTTGCCTATTAAGTCTTTGAATGTGATTCTAACAGCTTTTATTTCATTTATTTATGCCTTGCTAGACCATGCCATATCCTAAGTATATTTAGCTCTTACCTATTTAAGGATTTAATCTACTGATGTTTTATCTGGCAGAATATTTCCATTGCTTTTCTGCTGGTAGATAATCTGTTAATAAAATATAATTCAAAGATAAATCTGTCAAAGGCAAAAACGTTTGGCCTTAAGAAAAGCAACTATGCCATCAATTCATCAAAGTGTTTTAGTAATCAGGTAGCCCAGGAATGTGATAACATCCTCTTTAGTGAGGGCTTTTTGACTGATGGTTGAATAAGCATGTGAGAATGGTGACATGGGAGTAGCTGATTGAGGCTGAAGGCAGAGAGCTGAACTAGATGATAATTTTGTCCAACTGACATTCTTTACTGTGAAGTTTTCTGTGTGAATAAACTCCAGTGGAGAAAAAACAACTAGTCAGTGTCTCAAAGAATTTGAATGAAGTCTGGCTCAGGAAAGGGAACTGAAAAGGTTTGCTAGCACATAAATGACAACTGGTGTGATGCACTCGGTGCTGAATATGACCTCAAAAGAAGGAGAAGTTTCAAAATGTTAACCAAGAAAGTCGGATCAAAGGGTATCTTGCATTGGTTTTATATTAGAACAGAAGAAGCCAGAGGGGAAGTATTTTTCAGTGTTATGAGCTGTGTCTTTGTTTCCTAATGCCTGAAAAGCAGCGAGTCCTCAATTGATGGCTGACATGAGGAGGAATGAGTGAAAGGTCCTTGTACAAAATGTTATCAATTGTACAGCTTCTAATCAAATAGCAGAATAATAGGAATCATTAATAAGAATGAATTCTTGTTTGTTATAGGTATTATCTAGACTAAGACTAAGGCACAGTCCTCAAGGAACCATCTGGAAAGTATCATGCACCACAATGGAATATTCATGGATCGTGATAACATACAGCTTTGTTTGCTAATTTTTTATACTGAAAACAGTAAAGCTATTTAAAACCAAAAGTCACAGATGATAAGTTTCAATTCTTAATTCTGTTTCTTTTAATTAAAAGCTCACTAGACAAAAGCCCATGTTATGTTTATGTTACGGACTAACAGAGCACAACATTTCATTTGTTAGAAGCAACTCAGAGGACTACCAAATAATAATAATTAATATTTTAAAAGCTAAACAATGAAAGCAGTTTGTTTGAAGATGTTAGGATTTAAACCAATCCAAAATGATCAAGTATTTTAAGTATTTTCCATAGAAGTTGAACTAAATCTCTAATCAGCTCTTAAATCTAGCATGAATTTTGTTTTCATGAATTGCAGTTCATTTTGCGCTGGCTCCACTGATTATGAGAAGCTGGGTGGCATAAATCTGCATATCTTCACCACTGAAGAACATAAAGCCAACCCTGCAAAACCTTGAGTGAATGAAATTATTAGAATTTCTAATCTCCCAGGCAAAGACCATTCTTGCCTGTGAGAGTTACACAGGGGTAACAAGCCACTGTCAAGGACAAGGGATGGTGGTGTCTGCAGTCTGACTGTGGGAACACTCAATCCCTTTGTCCAGGTCACTGATGAAGATATTACAGAGAACTGGCTCCAGTATTGTCACAATCCTGAGGGATGATTGTGACATCAGAGTGGGCACTCTATTCTTTTCTTGATTGAAATAATTCAGATAATTAGGAAAAAGATCAGAATAAACCTTTTGTGAAAGAAGAGGGAGCAGAGAAGTTTATTTTTCTGGAGTGAGATCTGCTCTAGGGCAGGCAACTACTAAAAGAGTTCACGTTGGATAAGAAGTTTCATGTCCTTCTGGTAGCAGGTGAGATCCTTGTATCTGGGGCTGAGGAAGAGTCCTGTGTTACATTTCAAACTCTGATGTCACAGAATTATTGAGACTGGAAAAGACCTCTAAGGTCAACAAGCCCAGTGTGTTCAGGATCTTTCTCCTCTACACCACTATCATCCAGTGATAATTTGATATCCCCCAGCAGACCCTTTCCCCTGCTGTCTAGTACTTGCCTTGTCCAGGAAGAAAACAAAATGCCCCCAAACCTCAACTGCCCTGATGACAGCTAAGACCTCTTACCTGATGCAGTTACATTCCCTGGGAAGTTTGCCCACATTCTCCAAGTCCCTCCATCCTTTCATGCCTGACAGACTTGTGAAGCCTGTACAACTCTCTCTGTGCCTTGAACACCACAGTAGCCTTATGGATAATACTCCCTCCCTTTATGTTTTGAAGCAGGGAAATGTTAATTACTGATATACAATGTAAAGACTTTATTCTTTTTATTTATGTAATTATTTTATTAATTGCAACTTTGCAACCAAATAATTCTGTTTATTTCTGTTGGTTTTTAGTGAGTTATTTACTCTGGCACAGGAGATAATTGGTAAGGTGGCAGAGTTGAAGATGACTCATGATGGTTTCATTTTGGGGTTTTTTTCTCACTAACTTAACTATTTTTACCCTTTTTAGAAATCTGCTTATTAGGATCACCTCCCCAGCTGCCCAGTCATATACCAGTCATGGTATAGATAATGAAAAAGAGAATGCCGGTGACATTTCATGTATTTATTTTACTGTCTGTGATGTAGAACTTGCTGATGACATCCAAGGTGTCTTGCAGAGATAAGGCGATACTGTTTGCTCATATTTTGAAGGAAAATTTTGTTGGCTTCCATTTAAATATTTACAGTGAGTGTATTCATCAGGACAGCTGCTTTCTATAGAGAGGCACAGCTGGAACTATGTGCTCGCGTGTTGGGTAATTTATTTCACATTTTACAGACCATCATTTAGGGACAGAATACTAATTGCAGTCTTAGTTTTCAGGGGATTGTAGACTTGCAGGACATGTGGTGTCCTTGACCAGTAGAAAACAGGTTGCTTAGGCAGAACTGTTCTTTGAAGATTTTATACTAAAGCAAGGCATTTTCATCTCTTTCTCGTAGAAGAGCTATGGGTGTTCTGTATCTGAACTACTGTAAGGCTTTTGCCACGTTCCCCTCACAATCGCCTTCTCTGTAAATTTGTGAGCTATGAATTTGATAGCTGGATTGTTTGGTAGCTAAGAAATTGGTTAGAAAGTCACATCCAGAGGGTAGTGGTGAACAGCTCAATGTCCAGATGGAGATCGGTGACAAGTGACATCCCTCAGGAGTTCACACTGGGACCAGTACTTCATCGTAAGTACAATCCACTACATAAGTAGTGGGATTGAGCACACTCTCAGCAAGTTTGCAATGACAATAATGTGAGTGGTGAGGTTGCCACACCTGAGGGGCCTGGACAAGCTCTAGAAGTGGGCTCATGTGAATCTCATGAGCTTCAACAAGGCCAAGCGTAAGGTCCTGCACCTGGGTTGGGGAAATCCCTGGTATAGATACAGACTTAAGCATTGAAGGACTTGGGGGTACGGGTAGATGTAAAGCTAGGCATGAGCTTGAGCTCACAGCCCAGAAGGCAATTCACATCCTGGGCTGTGCACTGAAAACAGTGTGGCCAGCTGGCTGAGGGAGGTGCTAATTAGAAAATATATTTCTGTACTTTAAATGAACAGAGCAACACATGCATCTTCCTGCAGACCTTGGTTCAGCCTGAAGGTCAGGAGGTCCTTTCCCTACTTCTGTGTGCAGAGGTGAACCTGCAAGCATGAAGAAATATGTTACTTTTAGAAGTTCCGTAGTCTCCTTGCGAATTTCTGAGATGCTACAGGGAGGTTAGGATGCCACTCTAAGCAGAGGGATGTGTGCTGGGTGTCAATCCTGACTTGATTAGAGAAGCCAGCTGTACAGCAAAGAACAGAAGCACAGGAGCTGATGATTTGGTGGTGCTCTCTGCAATTCATCCAGCCCAGCCGACGGGTGTGAGCAGTGGACAGTCTTGTCCTAGATTTAAGAACATGGCTCCTTGTAAAGATGCTGCCAGCAGGGCCTTTGCTCTCTTGACTAGAGAGTGGTGGTGTGAGGAGAAACAGTTCACTCTGTTACGGACTTGTTAGTGAAGAAAGCTATAGGTAAGGCTGGTATTGGCAGGGCTCCAATCTGTGACCAAGAATTCGATAGTTAGAAATGGTCAGTGTGCTGAATGGGTACAAGAAGCATGGAGAATAAACAGGAGAATCTGAGAATCTTAGCCATAATATACTGAACTGAATTGTCAGTCCAGAAAGCTGACTAGTGCAAACAACTAGAAATATAGCATCATCTGCAGGAGGTCGGTGCCTTTTTCTGGAGTGGGATTGCCATTTCTAACATATTGCAAGCTTAAAGCCAGGTCCTCTAGGAGAGGCTTTGAACTGAGAAATACCTCTCAGGCATTTTTCTCTGAGAAACAGCAATGACTACGCAGTACCCTACAGGACAGATTCTTGCTACTCCTTCATGTCTGGGGCCCCCTCAAATAAAAGGCTACTTCTACCAGCCTTTTTTTAAATATATTTATGATTTTCCTTCCTTCAGAAAGAATTTTACATCTTACTTTGTTGGATTTTATAGAAATGAAATAAGTACCAATGTTGACATTTCAATGACATTAATTAGCTTTCAGAGTGAACAGTCTCCTGAGGTGAAAGGCATTTGTCTTCCTTGTTTGTAAACTCAGACTGACCACTTTTCAGAGGTTGCATTGATTTACATATAGAAAATCACTTTTTCAGCAACAAATATAAGGGGATGCTATGCAAGATGTCAGACAATGATCTTTAAGCACTTAAATCCAAAACCAGAGGCTGAGCATTTGAGGTTTGTATTGCTCCTACTCAGTCATGTTAAATGAGAGGCCACTCATGACAAATTGTCTTTAGCTGCATGTAGGTACTGAAATACCAAACACTGCCAGACTATATTGTTTTCCTGACATGGTACAGGCTTGTTTTAGCAAGTCTATCAGCTTATTCCTTTAACAATCTGGAAAATATATTAAAAAGGTAGATACTGTACAAGGAGTGACTTCTTGAGGTACCCTGTTAATGCTACACTTCGTGTGCAAGCAACATCAGTTTGGAATTTGGAAATAAAAAGGCACTTACGTAAACTCGACATAATGAGTGCTGGTCTGTAACAATCTGGAGCAGATAGCAAAGAATAATGATAATGGAGAAGTGAATGTTCTTTAAGACAGCTGATAAAAACACTTATTGAAAGCATATGCTCTTATCTGCCTCTCTTTCATCCTGAGAAGGTATTTTCGATTGATTCTTAGAGGAATTTTAGATGGTATCTTTGTAAAGAAAATGTTAACTATTTTTTTCTTTTTATATCTAAGCACTTCTGCAGCTGCGTTCCTTCCTCTCCTCTTTTTCTTTGGCATTGAGTTGACAAGTGAGACACCAATCACATGCGACTGAAATATCTATCTCTATGCCTTATTACTGCGTCCTATCAATAAACCCATATTTTGTGGAAGAAATCAGTCATTCCTCCATTTTAGCTCTTTATCATCAGCCAAAGCTTCCTTTTGATTTGCTTGTGTGACAGCTCTGTCTAGAGTACCATATCCATCTGCAGCACACACTTAGTCTGGCAGATTAATGAGTTAATAAATGCCTAAATGAATTCAAGTCCAGAA
The DNA here is from genome assembly GCA_013397515.1 of Upupa epops. Lineage (NCBI taxonomy): Eukaryota > Metazoa > Chordata > Aves > Bucerotiformes > Upupidae > Upupa > Upupa epops. The sequence continues at coordinate 119,381 of VZRI01000452.1, forward strand.
CTCACCTTGGGAATAGTTTTTTGAATGTTTCAGCTTCAAAGAGCTCACTGAGTTGCCACATTATCCAATTGTTCACATTAAACACATCTAATGAGTGACCATTGGCCTTGATGCAAAAATACATGGTACCCCAGATATCAGATTTACAAAGGTTTTCAAAAACCCACCTTTGCTTTGAGGCCTTGGAATGAAACAGTTTTCAGTGAGATGTTTTCCTCATGTGTTGAGCCTGTGAACCAGGACTCCCTTAAATGCAAAGTCTTTGTGGAGACTAGTCTAGATCTTGACTGAGGAGAAATGCAGTATCTTTGTTGACACATGGTGTAGCTTGTCCTGCCTCAGCAACACAGCCAGAAATAGAAATGCTGTAGAGTCATAGAGGGTCTTGTGAAAGAAGGACAGAGGAACAAGCACAGCCCTATAAATCTTTACCCTATGGCTCTTGTTTTGGTTTGCTGAGGTAAGTTTTGTGTTTTGAGGTCACTCAGAAGCATGTTCTGTCTAAGCTGGTGTTCATATGCTTTCTATTTGCATGCAAAATAGCCAGTCAAAATATCAAAAGGCTGGGGTTTATTACACAGGACCTTCACTTCATGGGATTTTTCCCATGTGTAAATCAACTATTGTCAGAGCAGGAACAAAGCAGCACTATGAAGCAGTTCATAACTGTTAATTTAACTTACCAGCCTAAGCCAAACCACATTCCAGGCAATGAAAAACTGTCCGGGGATTTGGGGGGCATTAGGTATGGACCTAAGCCTTACACAAAATCTTTTACCATCTTTATTGTAAACAATAAATGCACAAGACTTATGTTAATGCTTAAACCCCAGGGCAGAGGCATGAGAGACTGAGCAGAGAGGGCACTTAAGGCGGATAGATTTCATTTGCGACTTCAAAGCTGTCAATTCCATTATATATATATCTGTAACTTTTCATTCAGCTTGCTGAATACAATTGTACCTCACAGTGGGGTCTCCCTATAGACAACTGCTTGAAATGTTCAGCTCTGCACTGGAAATACGATACTGATTACAGGAACTACGCTTGGAGGGAACAGGAGAGCTACAGATTGAATGCAAGGATGTGGCAGAAGGAGATGACAAAAGTAAAGATCAACAGTTTGGTGAGATGGTAGCATCTAAACTTAGACTCAGGAAAGGTTTCAGGAACACACAAAGTGAGCCTTTCTCTCAGGCTCTCTTGTGATCCTGCTGTGGCAGGGGAATTGGACTAGATGATCTTTCGAGGTCCCTTCTGTTTCTGTTCAGGTTACTCACAGAGGTGACAGTGATCCTATATGGAGAGACAAACTGCCAGATATGCGAGGCTTTTACCACAGCCTCTTCCTGTTCTTCTAGCAGTAAAAGCATTAAAACCTCTCTTATGGAGCTATGTGTCCTTCAGACATGTAACCCACTGAATCAATGTCACTCCTCTTCACAGAGTTTAACTGTAGGATTTGAGCACAGAATACAGCACCTTTTGCTTTTCAGTTTGACTCAGTCATTGGTGCCTTGGAACAACGTGCCAGTTTCAACAGAGTGGCATCTGGAGGCCTCTAGCATACGGGGTGACTGTTCTTTGATCAGAGGCAATACCCAGTGATCATAACAACTGCTGTCTGATTTTATGAGGTTTTACACTGAAGCAAGGAATGTTTGCTCAGCTCAGTTTGGAAAGCTTCAGTAATCACCATGAGATTTACTTTCTGTGTGCATGGGAGCGTAGCATGCAATGCTGCTTCTAAAAAGTGACATTCAGAGCAAAGCCTCACTTACCTGGGTTCTCTGCAATCAATAACAGAAAGTGCCCAAACACAAGACTTGGTTCTGCACTGCTAAAAATAATCAGGGGCACATTAAGGATTTTGTGACGTCTGTGACTTTCATTGCACTCAATGCTGGGCATCGCAGGCCTTCTTCTCCCCCTCTACTCTGCACTGGTGACACCACATGTGGAGTATTGTGTCCAGTCCTGGGCCCCTCAGTTCAAGAAGGACTCAGAGCTGCTGGAGGGTGTCCAGCGTAAAGCAAGGAAGATGATGAAGGGAGTAGAACAGCACCCTTATGAGGAAAGGCTGAGGGAACTGGGTCTCTTGAGCTTGGAGAAGAGGAGGCTGAGGGGGGACCTCATTCATGTCTTTAAATATGTGAGGGGTGGGTGTCAGGAGGATGGAGCCAGGCTCTTCTCAAGGTCATCTGGAGANTTTTAGCTTTTTGTCACAAGACAATCAGTAGGGTGATGCTGGAACCATGGATCCAAGCACCCATAAAACCCAAGCTTTTGGAGATTCTTAACTTACCCCACCTGAAAGTATTGTTTGATTCTGTGATTAGACAATTGTTGAGACTGGGTATCAACTCATGACCTTAGCTACAGAGTTCACTAGTGTCAGACTTCGATTAACAACAAGCAACATGGCTCAAACCACTGTGAGCAAAGAGAAGATTATTTGTAAGCAGGGTAACAAGGGAGGCTGCACCTGGCAGGAGAGATCAGTCTTGTGCAGCAGGCAGCCCCACAGCTCTGCCTGTCTGTCTGCAAAACTGCTTAAGCACTGAGAACTCAGTAAGCTGCTATCTCTATTAAGGACTGAGTGAACGTTGTTTTGTCTAACCCCCTGAGAACACAGCTCCTCATACTATTGGGTGGAATAAAAAGACCCCTGGCAGCAGTGATAAAAGGAGGAGTTAGAGCAGTGTACAGGAGCTTGAGCATCAGCCCTCCCCAGCTCGCATCCAGGACAAGAGACTGACACAAGTACTGCTGGAGACACTGAAAGTCTGCAAAAGGTAAGGAGTGAAGAGGGACTGATCACCTGTTACCACCACTGCACTCCCTGCTGTCCATGAAGCTGAAACTGCCTGAGAAAAGGAGGTGGGGGAGGGAGGTGTGTGGGAAGGGGAGGAAGGGGTGGAAGCTGGAGTCTGCAGTTCAGAGGGATGACCTGACCTCTTAGCTCTCTTCTCTCCCTGTCCCCTTTTTCTCTCCTCTACTGTCTCAGTTGGGCATCTAGTAACCTTAGTGATTTCTGTGACTTCTGAGTTCAGATTCTGATAATTTCAGTCAATTTTGACTTTCATGTGTGCCTACACTGTAAATCTCCTTAATTTGGCCCCAAGTGAATCCACAAACCTGAACCACTCCTTCCCTTAAGGTTGGGACATGACATCTAGTTAGTGACAGTTGCAGCTTGATGTAATCATCTGTGAGGATGCTGATGAATCTCCCAAACTGTGCTTTAGCCTTCCTTCCATGTCCGCCTCAATGTTGTGGAGGGATCTACATCAGGTGATCATCAATGTTGGTACCAGCTCTCCCTTTTCTGACCACCAGATTGACTTCTCTATGGAATTGTGTTGTGTAGTCTGTCTCTGCCAGTGGCCCTGTGCCCCGTCCTAACAGAAGGCAAAAATGAAGATGTCTTCAGGCTTCTAGCCTCAATGATTTAGAGCTATGTTAGTTCATCAGGTTGTATTGTGGGTTTATGATTTTTTGATTCAGTCTCATGTGCTGGATGTCCAAACTTCATATGACTAGAGCATTAATCTTCAGCAGAAATGGTTAAATCGATGAGTTTCATGTCAGGCATTGGCAAAGGTTATGAGCTTTCTCACGGTCAGCCATGGCAGCTCAGTCAATGAGCTGGCCAGACCACAAGACTTCATGTAAAGGATTGCCTTATTGGTGTTTTAGGGGTTTTTTAAGAAGAAAATATTGCATGTTCTTCTTGGAATAACTCCACTTGTTAAGCAAATACCCTTCCAAGAGGAGAAGCTTATGTCTTATTTGAAAGAAAGTTTGAACTGCTCTGCAGCTTGAACATACAGGAAAGATCTCCTTCCTGAGGTCTAGTATGTGCATGTGTATACAGTTCCACTGGCTTCAGATGGACCCAATATAGCTGCAAGTCATGGATATAATTATATGTTTTAAACTAAGGTTTACACACATATTTCACTGCTCTTAGCAGTTGCTTGTAGCACCTCCAGTTACTCGTATTTCAGATAATTTACCCTGCAGTCATAAAATGGGAGTTACCATTAGAAGCATTAGGTAAGTACCGGGCACTCCGTAAACAATTACCTGGCGGATTTTTATAAGGAAAGATTTTCCTTTCTTCAGAGATCATGGGAAAGTCTGGTGCTCATTCTGACTTGAAACACCGAAAAAGATCAATATCAAAAAGTGTGCAACTTCTAGCTGAATAAGCTTTTTCCTCCCAGGTGCATGTACGTATCCAGGTACAGATGCCATGGCTGTGTTGTCTTTGCTACCTGCAAAAGAAAACACTCTGAAGGTCCTGATCCTAGACCTAGATCAGATACTGTGGAAACCTCAGGGTCGTTCGGGTCAAATGGGTCATGTTCAAACTTCGTCTTGGAAAGATGCTCCTCATGCTGATCTCTCCATACTTCAACAAAGTTAATTGAAGTCTCTTTTCTATAGCTCAGCTGCATCATACAGAAGTTATAATCATCTTTACATGTTCTGTAGGTAGGAAAATATCCACCTCAGGCACTCAGACTCTGCACCAAATTGATTGCATAGTCATTCTGTGTTTAGAAGGGATTCTATTGAGGATTATGTTCTAGGGAAATCCATACTCTATCAAAAAAGGTGAAAACAAAAATACAATGGATTCTTGGATCCATACGATGTTTTATGCAGTAAGACGTAGGTATGATCCACCTGAAATGGTTTTCTCTCCTTTTTCTATTACATCCCCAGTACTGGTGTGGTCCAATCCGCCTCTCTTGTCAAGTGGTTTCTTGAGAGAAGGAAATCCAGTGTCACTTGCAGAACTGTATTATCCTCCAGACTATTTGTGGAGGATAAATAGCACTAAAGTGCTATTTGAAGGGTAGTGGTTGGCTAATCACAGAGTCACTGAAGTGGGGAGAAATTTCTGAACCATGAGTTCATCTACCTGCTCAAAAGAAGGCAGAAAGAACAGGATGTCCAGGGCCTTGAATGGCCTGGTTTAGCAGGCAAATAAAGGACATCCTACTGCGGACAGCTCTTCAGTGTGGATACATCAAAGCAGGGTGGGGTGCACTGCTTCAGACGCCAATGTTTTGTCTGTCAGACTTTGTCCAAAGTATATTTCTTCTAACTTCTCTATCTCTGTATCCCTTTCTTTCTCCTAGAGCACTTTGAACAATATGGATATTAATATGAAGGCACTAGAGCTTGTCTCCTGCTTATCTCAATGTCCTCCTGAAGGTAGTGAGACAGGATAGCGTAGGACCAAAGTGTTGCAGGGCCTGTGTATGCATGTTCTTACCTGAGAAGTGACCCATGAATAGCTTACTAGTGGCATCTCTGCTGGTGACCTTATATAGTTCCTCCTAGACTTGACTCATACTTCACTTTGAGCACAAGGACAATCTGCTCTCTCCTGGCTTGCAGTGTCTCTAGCCAATGCATTCAGGCAAAGCCAGCCTATGTAGTTGGAGAATGTGTTAAACCTGCAAAGAGACAAGGTTGCAAGAGATATGAGAGTGAGGACTCTAGTGCGCTCTGAGTCTCGCGTTTCAGACTTCTTCATACGAACTACCTCATCAAGAAAGCGTAGTAATGAGGAAGATGCTTTGTAGATCACAAGAAGTGACTTTTGGGGAGAGACACACAGGCAGAGTGTGTGGGCAGTGTGATAGAACAGTGCAAGACTGCATGGATTACATGGAAAGCCTTGAGGGACTGGGTGCTGAAAATCAGTAACTCTGTCATAAGCAGCAACATCCATAGGGCAGATAGGCTTGGGGTTTTAGTGATTTGCTTCACTTCCAGGAATCTATTTCCAGGGAACAACTTAATACAGCTCATTATTCTATTACATACATATACATGAGCAAATACTTAACTATATGTGTGTGTATATATAAATATATACATATACATGCATTTATGGTTGCATAGCTTAGCTTCTGTACAAAAAAGGAAGATGCTCCAGTGTGACTATAAGCTTGATCTACAAGAGCTTTCTCCTCTCTTAACTGCTGGCAGAACCTCACTCACAAAACCCACAGAAACAATGAGATGGACTGATTATCAAATAATATTTCTCAGTTTCTTCAGGGTATCTCTGAGAATACAGTGTGCGAAGTGGTGAACTAAAAATGCTTTGCTTGATAGAGAGGAAAAAACTCAAATCTTTTGTTAAACTCTGCAAATATTCACATAGTGAAATACAGATACACCAGCTTGAGCTACAGTGCAATAAGGAAACTTAATACAAAAATAAAGTAGAAACTGGCTCCCCACTGCTGAACTGTCCTGATTTGAACTTAATTTACGTATGTTACATCAAAGTGAAAAATAGAATTGTGTATTAGCAGTGGATTACTTCAGACTCCAATTTTTCATAACTGGTAAGGGATTTAGTGGTAAAAAATCTCCTTTGAGGAACTGAAGTGTTCCACAGTAAGTGCTTACAATTGGCTGACACCAATTCTACTTAGTACCAGAAGGCAAAAAAAGTAATACGCTTTACTTCATGCTTTCTGGTCTCTATTGTGTCCTGGTTTTAGGACTAGTGTTGCTTTCACAGTGCCATTAATTGTGACTCGTGCCAGTCACCAAACATGGCTCAAGCTGCAAAAGTGCCTGCTTGCGTATCAGCAATATAATGTAATGATGGCAATGACCTCAACAAGGAAAGACAGCACAAAGCTTAATTCTTTAGGAAAGCAGCACAGATAACATTCTAGAGATTAGTTTAGATCCTGATTAAGTGAAGTTTGTTAGCTATCATTTAAGTGGTACCTAATGGGGTGTTTTGCTCATTCTTGTGTTTCTGATAAGCACCAAGTTATTCTCTAGGTGTCCAAGTCATATTAATTTCAAAGTTGCCTCACTGTGTTGCTCTGGTGATCCACTGTTAGCAGTGAAAGGAAATAGTTCTGGTTAGATGTTGAAGAACATTCAGGCACTTTCAGAGCAAGAAATATGAGATGCCTGTGACCTGCAAGGAGTTCAGAGGGTAACAGAGAGGGAGAGAGTTATTAGAGAATATCCTGACTGGAAGGAAAAAACTCCTTCCTCAGTGTTTTAATCACACCTTTATCCCACAAACCTTCCATTTTTCATCCAGGACAATTGAAAATGTGGAGATACTCTCAGCCAGTGATGACGAGTTCTCAGTTCATCTTTCCTCACTAGGTAGCAGATGGGCCTGCTGTTCTTTCCATTTCTTTCCCAGTTTCTCTCCCCTTCTGTATCAGACTTAACTCCTAATTGGCTCTATACTTTTCATATATCTGTGAGCTACTTCTGATCTTCTAGCTCACTATTCTGGTTTTCTTGGTCCACGAATAATTTCTTTGTGCAGTACCTTGTTTTGTTCCCAACTATGCTTCTCCTATGTGTCAAACCATTTAAACCATTTCCTTTCTCATCTTAGATTTTTTTAAAGCACTCCCTAAAACAAATACTTGCCTCAAAACTCACCAATGTTAGAAAACCTCACAAGTAAAGATCTCATCATTGATTTTTTTTGTCACTGATAAATTACAAGGAAAAAAATTACAGCTGTAGGTATTGTTTCTGCAATAAGAAGACCTCTGATACGGTCTGATACAGATATTGTATTCTCTTCACTATCTTTCATCACCTTAGTCATTCCGGCAGCAGTTAGAAATGACATCTTTTGTTTCTTCATGATGATATCTGGAAGGAGTTTACTACCTTTTCTTCCTATTATCTTCATCAACTTCTCTATTGTGCTGACCTTGAATTGATGCTGAAAACCCTGAGCCATACTTCACCACGTCATGTACAGTGGAGGGAGTGGGAAATGAGGGTTGCAGTTCAGTTCATAATGCTTCATCCCTGCCGTTCTGTCCTCCTGGCAGTCTTCCTCTGTTCTAGAGTGGAGTCCTTCCCATAGAAGACAGTACTCCATGAACTGCTCCAGTGAGGGTCTTTCCAATGGGCTGCAGTTCTTCAATAACTGCTCCAGGGTCTGTCTTTTCCTTTGGGAACAGGCTGCTTCTATATGAGTCCCCCAGAGGCTGCAGTTCCTATCAGAAAAATTGCTCCAGCACAAGCTGCTTTCCATAGGTCAAAGATCCTGTCAGGATACTGCTCCAGCATGGGCTGCAGCTTCCTTCACAGTTCATCTGTCTACTCTGTCATGGAGTACTCCACAGGCTGCAGATGGATATCTGCTCCACTATCAACCATGGGCTGAAAGGGGATGATCTGCATCACCATGGTCTTCAGTGGCTGCAAGGGAATCTCTGCTTCAGCACCTGCAGCACTTTCTCTTCTTCTTCGCTGGCCTCGTCTGTGGGGCTGTTTCTCTCACACTTTCTCACCTCTCTTCTTCACAGCTGCTGAGATGCATTTTAAGCCTTTGTTAAACATATTATTGCAGAAGTGCTGCTGAAGTTACTCAAGGTTTTTGGTTTGGTGGGGCTGTCTGTGTAGTGAGGGTGACAGCACTGGAATGGGCTGCCAGGGAAGTTGTGGAGTCTCCGTTTCTGGATATGTTTAAAACCCTCCTGGACTGTTCCTGTGCAACTGGATCTAGGGGATCCTGCTCTAGCAGGAGGATTGGACTGAATGACCTTTTGAGATCCCTTCCAATCCTTAATATTCTGTGATTCCGTGATGCTTTACATTTGACAGGGTTATCTCAACAGTAAAGAAAAGTAGGAGGAATGCTAATGAGAAACTGTGGGCAAAGTGTCAGCACCTTGCAGGAGCTGGTCGTCACTGTGTCACAGTTCAATTCCACAAATGGACCAGAAAGTTCTGTGGAAAGCTGATGATACATGAAAATCTGCAGTGCTGGTTTTTGCTCTTCTTCTACAGAAGGAGATTAAGGTATATTTCAAGGGTAGTCACAGAATCATCATGACTGGAAAGGACCTCCAGGATTATCAAGTCCAGCTGTCACCACAACATCTCCCTAACTCCTCAAGTGCTCTATCTACTCAATTTTGAAACCCCTCCAGGGGTGGGGACTCTACCACCTCCCTGGGCAGCCTGTTCCAATGACCAACCATTCTCTCAGGAAAGAACTTTTTCCTAAGATCCAATCTAAACTTCCCTTGATGCAACTTGAGGACATTTCTTAGGAATCTGGGAGAAGAGACCAGCACCAGCCTGGCTACAACCTCCTTTTAGGTAGCTGTAGAGAGCAATAAGGTCTCCTCTTAGCCTTCTCTTCTCCAGACTAAATAACCCCGTTCCCTCAGCCATACTTCATATGGCTTGTAAGATTTCTTTATTAAGATTCAGATTGCCAAACAGCAGGACTGAATAGTTTCTAAAATTCCTTGAGCAAGAAAACATGAGCAAGAAAACGTAACTGAGTTTGAAAAAAATTACCCATTAAATCAATTTTGAAGTATTTTTAGAAATCCATCTTCCTTTAGTGATGTGCCTAGGAACTAAATTATTTTTAGAATAACCATAAAAATAAAAGCAGTGTTATTTTTGGATAAAAGAAACATGGAGTTGCCTAGAAGATGCTGGAAGACCATCAACAAAATATAGTCCCTCCTAAGGCTTGCCTTTCTTGGCACAGTCTGAATGGTTTTTCTTGCTATGTCTTTTTCCTTTGAGAAATAAAACCATGGTGTTTTTGAGTCAAAGTTGGAGTGGATTAAAGAATTATTTTACATCTATTGAATCTGGCTCATATGACAGTGTCGATGAGTTAAAGTCCTCAGGATACCACAAATGTGAGTCTTATGCTTGCTTTGATTAAGAAAACTGATATTTGCCTGGGTTGGATGGGAGAGACATCCTGCTTTTCTATCAAGTCTCTATCATAGAATCATTAGGGATCGGAAGGGACCTCAAAGATCATCTAGATCAACCGCCCTGCCACAGCAGGATCACCTAGGCCAAGCTGCACAGGAACAGATCCAGGTAGATCTGGAACGTCTCCAGAGAAGGAGACTCCACAACCCCCCTGGGCAGCCTGTTCCAGTGCTCCGTTATCAAGGCTTGTATTGCATAGTTCAGTAAGAGTATGGACAAAGTCTTACAGGCAATATTATGCCACTTTTTAACAGATGTAATAATTTCATTTATTAGAGAGGTTTCCCATCATAACCATTTTATCCTCCTTAAACTGGGGATATATAACTCTTGACTCTTGCTTCTGATGCTACATTGCTGATGTATTTGGTTGGGTTTTTTCCTGTGGCTTATGTGAAATATATGTCCCATCAAGTGCTGGAAGTTTCAACAATAAAGTAAGTAGAGCCAGCTTAAATAAAGCAGTTTCACCAATATTATCACTACCAAAAAAAGAATCTTTAAATGTAAAACAATTGCTTTTGGGTTACAGACAAAAAAAGTTTAAAAAAATTAGTTCACCATTCTAGAGACCAAAGAATGAGACTATAATTCAGTGCCTTTTCAGTCTGGACTCCCAAGGAATCAGTTTTGGAGCTGTTAAAAGAAACAATCTGTGTGAACTTCTCCTGTGTGCTGGAAGAGTATTTTTTTTTTCAGTTCCTTCTCATTCTCCAACCCTTGTTAGCGAATCTCCTTGACTTTGAAAAAGCAAATGAACCACGACTCTTTATCATGGTCTTTATCATCTTGTGATGCAAAACTGGATGGATCTCTGCAGCTAAATTCAAAGCCTGTTGTCAATTCAGATGAAACCACTTGTTTGGGGGCTGTTCAAAATTCACAGTTGTCATTGGAGGACACAGAAGAGGCCCTCTGGTACACATCATGCTGCAGGTCAGAGTGCTCACAAATCTGTGCTAAATTTCTTTTGCTCAACCAACTATGCTATGACAGCCAAACCCTCAGAACTAGTTCTCTGTTGCCACATGCATTTGTGGTAATGCTGCTCTGCATGTTACCTTGAGGTAAACTCGCTTGTCTGGCTCTGAAGGTCACTGGGCAGCTCTGGCAGCAAGCAGAAAGTGTTTGCAGGTGTAGCTGTAGCAGAAGGGGAGGAAAAACTCCCACCTAAAGAAGCTGTGAAAAAGTAAAAATCAGTAAGGTGAAACTGAGATGTATTTAAGAAAGTTACACATCAATGCCAAGTGTCGGTGATATCAATCGTCCCTCTCTGATGCATCTTCACCACTGAGCACTGACTAGGAAAGACACGTTGTAAGAGGGAATTTTCTCTGTTATACAGCCAAACTTTGATGCAAGATCATTCTAATAATGACAGTGTAAGACTGTTTCTTATGGAAAACAGGCTAATAGTTGAATTTAGGGGGACAGTAATCAGATGGCTCTGACTAACTTTGTTTTAGGAAGTGTAATAGATTAAATGTGGGTGAGACAGTTTTGACAATATCCTTAATTTTTGAAGAGTGTTTATTATTTACCAGACAAACATCAGTAGCATGAAAGGCATACTTATTTCAATGAACTTGACTGTAAATGTTTCATGATGAAACAAAGGTTTTATGTTTCTTTTCCTACAGCATTTGAAATGAATCTTCTAAGTGATGTGGTTGTGACTGTAATCTTGCCAGTGTCAGGGACAGGTCTCTACTTTCTGTGTTCAAGTTCTAAACACTAAAGTTGTGGGATATTAGGGGAAAGCAGGAGTTGCATGCTATCAATACTTCTTTTAAAACACAGTGTTGTTTCCCTGCTTGCTGCCTGCTTGCAGGGGAGAGGCTCCTATTCAAGCTTCTTTAAGGTAATGTTTTTAGAGATCAGACCCTTTGGATCATTCCATGGGCCAATTTACTTTTCCCAGATGAACCCTATTTGTCTTGCTTTGTAGGATATTGCAATGATTGGTTGGCCTACCCCACATTACATCTTGGATGTTTGAAGTGGAAGGGTGTTGCAGTAAGGTCCTGTCCAACAGATAGATATCAGATGTTGTAGTCATCACCACTGACTGACTGTAGGACATAAAGTATTGTATTGCAATCGAAAGGGGTGACTAACAGAAGTCAGTGGATGACTGGTGTGTAATGTCACTCGCTGCAACACGGTAAACCTTCCAGGGTTTAAAGGGATGACAAGAAATTCTATTTGATGAGACGTGGAGCTGATGGGCTACTGTTCCCATTGTTTTGTATCTTTGCTGTGTTTTTTTCCAAAGATTTCATGACTTTTTGGATTCAGATCATGGGAGCTCTGTTTTCTAGGCACACAAAACCAGCACATTCCCTCCACATCCTTGAAGCATTAGATCATTCGATCTATCATCCGAGTTTAGTTGCTTGTGTTTGGCTGTCACTTTAGCCTATGCATAATCAGTATCTTCTGTATTTAGCTTACTCAACACTGCTGTTGCGACAAAGCTGACTTAAATGGCCAGCACTTGTGTTGAAATCTCATCTCCCTGTCTGCTGGAACAGCAGACATCTTTTCTTTGCTGGACACAACAGGTGCTGTGCAAATTAAGTGACCTGTTTTACCTTCTGTAGGTTCTTGCCTTGGCCTTGACACTGCTGTGTCTGAGTGTCTTCCCATAGGGCCCTATGCAAGGGGCTAATCCCAATCCTCTGTGTGAGCCCTAAGTCATCCTCCACACTGATAGACAGCACTGGGCTTTGTTTCAAGAAAAGTCAGCTAAACTGGCGTTTGAAGCATGTGTGTGATCTGCTTTTACACTGTAGTGCTTTTTGACTAATGAGTGTTTTGCTTTTCCTTCAAAACCCTTTCTGAGTCACAGAGCGTAAAACCCCCCTGGACAGGTTAGCAGGATGCAGAAGGCCAGTGTGAATCCCCAGTGAATAATGTTTTCCCCGTTTGAAATACCTTTACTTCTTGCAGAGGCATACAAAGCATTTCAGCAGCCCGATAGGCAAAAGGGCACAAACCCACACAGTTATTTGCTGTCAGAGAAGGAAAAGGAACAAACCCCTGCTTTTAGGGTGTGTCTTGTGATGATAGAGGTCCCACATGAATCTCCCAGATGGATAAGGCAATGCAGAGCGAAGCAGGCTATTGATAGGAGTGCAGAGAGGACATTTCACGGGTGCCTCAGGGTGTGGATGCATCGTAAGTCCTTTTTCTCATGGTGAACTCGAGAACCTGTATAAGAATTGAGGCAAGAGGTGAGAGAGAGGAAAAGGGAGAGCAATGAAGCAAGTTGATAATCCTTCATGGATTGCTGTCATAGCCACATCCTGGCTGCAAAATGAGGTTACTAGCATGAACAGCACGTGAACTTGAATTCAATGCATTGCTACACTCGAACTATTCAGTTTCATGCAAAAAAGATGGGAACTAAGAGCAAAACTATGTATGAGTCTGAATTAGCTCCTACAGAAGTCACGTGGCTTCCAAAGAAAAGTAGTGGAAAGATGGGCAATACTGCAGCCAAACTGAAAATGAAAAGAGGTCAAACACATCAGGCAATTTTGGCAGTGATTAGAGCCAAGTTGAAAGGCTTTACTCATTCCAAAGGAAATTTTGCTTTTCAGGCTCTTGATCTGCATGACTGCTGGTGGTGTTTTGTGTTTTGACAAAAATGTTTAGATTCCCCACATGAAAAACACTGTTTCAAAACAAAATCCCGTAACGTTTAAATTTGAAAAACGCTGAAGCAAGGCATGTCAGCTTTTTGTAAGTGAAATAGCTAATTTTGAAAGTGATGGAGTGAGGAGAATACTGTTATGTAGCAGCTTCTGATGGCATCTGCTGTGAGAGTCAGTGTATGGGACTGCAAATCTGTTTAACAATGCTTGTAGAAATGCTTGTGTCTCTAATCTGTTCCCTTTTGGCATGATTAGTATTGTTCTACCCATGTGCTGTGTCTTGGGCAGCTGTCTCGCATATCTGGTGGTTCTGAGTCTAGAAACAGCGTCTCTTCCCGACGTCACATTTGAGGATAGATGAGCTTACAAGGAAGATGTTAATCAGGAAATGTGGTTCTGTGAGATAATGGTGGCAGACAAACTGCTTCATGGAAACTCTACAAATGCACGTTAAGCACAAAAGAAGTCACCAGTAAAATATAAAAATAATCCCAACAGCCCCTTACAAAGGCAAGCATCCAGACATTAAATAATGCCAGATTTTGAGAAACCTTAATTTACTCTTCTTGTGCAAATAATCCAATCTTTCCTAATGAATTTAAACTTTTTCCATAGAACTGAAGATCCGCAGGACACCGTGTGCTCTGTTAGTGACCAGCTTATCAATATTTTCTTCGATGCCCTGTGCTCAGTGTGTGTGACCTTTTTTTTGCACTAACCTTTGCTGCTTAGAAATAACTGAGCTGAGAAGCCTGACAGAGGACCAAATTACATCTGCTGGAACGTCTGCGTAAGACAAGAGGATCCCACTGACTCCGTGACAGCTGCTTAAAGATGTATTTTCCTGTTCCTCAGCTCTTGCCCAACATGAGCCAGACCTGGATCTGAGGACAGAATTATTTATTCATCTCGGTACCAGTTGTCCGTGAATACTGCACAAACATTTGTTATTCGGGTCATTAACTCACTGAAAATACATGCAGTGCATGTTACCCCACATTTACAGGGACAAGAAAATTTTGAATACAAATTCCTTTGATTTTAATAAAATAGTGTGATATATTCAATGTCACCTCTTGGTCCAAGACCTTCAAAGTTTTCATAGTGCATTTAGGGTGTCTTCATGGATGCTGACAACTCCCACTTGTCTTTCACATACCCCTCTTCCTCTGATTCTTACACCCCCTGCTTTCTCTTAGCCTTATGTACTTCATTCTCCACCCAGTATCTCTCTGATTTCCCACACCCTGTGTCCAGTTTACCAGACGTTTCTGAAGACTGCACTATCTGGGTTTGTATCTCTCCCCTTCTGCTCCCTGCTGTCCTAACTGCATGAAATACTTTCTTGAAAAATAGCTGGTTTATGTAATCCTTTTCAAAGAGTTGGCAGACTGTTTATGCACTCTTCTGGTTCAACACCTTGATGTCCTTGGCTCGCTATATATTTCATCTGACTCCAGTACCTGTCTGCCTTTACCCACCTCCACCGTTGTCTTCCAGCTCCCTGTCTGCCTTTGCCTCACTTTGCAATTGCAACTTCAAATCCTCCATCATCCTCACAAACATCCTGATTGCAGTTCTCATAATTTCTGTGGCTTTGTTTTGGATTTCTTATTTCCAGGAGCAAAACAGTGGTGCCTGAAATTATACCGGCAAAAAAAGGAGCCATAGTGCCCAAAGCCCTGGATTTTGCAGTCTACTGCAGCCATGGTGGGGAGGGCTCAGATAATGCTTAGAGCCATGTGGAGTAGCTGTATGCTCATTCCTGTCCCAGCCAGTGCTGGAGCTGCCATTAATGTCCTCTTCTCCAAGGAACAGCCAGAATCTAGAACAGATGAACGAAAAGGTACTGGATGTGGCTCAATCTATAAATCCCTTTGTGTCAGTGCTGTGTCCACAGGGGAAAGGAAATCCTGCCTTCTCATCAAGGAGAACACAACCAGTATTTGCTTCTGGAATGGCAAAAAGAGCCATACTTTGCAGCAACACTGTCCTGGAGAAAGAAGGGACGAGGAGAGTTGATATCTACCTGGCAACAGCTTTCAAAGGACATGAGAAAAAAAGTGGAAAATACCTTCTTTGTTGAAGATCTTGTAAAGCAAATTCTGAACATAGCATCTGTCACCAAGGCTGGAGCTTGCAAAGATGTTTCTGTGGAGGAGGCAGAAGTTAACCATTCCCAAGAAAGCAGTGCAGAGGACTCCTGAGGAGGCTGGTCATTGCTGAGAGAATAAAAATGTACTGAACTACTGCCGCTGTGACAGGGAAGCAAAGGGGAATGATAAATTAATTTCTCTGATGTGTCTGCAAGCGGTGTTTTGCTCTGTCTTGGGCTGAATCTTTTTTTATGCACATTTGGGTTAAATGCCTTTATTCCTCTTTGTTTTGCACTGTGCAAATGTTTGTCTTTCTAGTTCTGCAGACATGAGCAGCGTTTTTTAGAAAATGCTGTGTGGTAAAAATTGAGTGATGTGAAGTTAAAAGGGACAGCTTATCCATCTGCCTGGAAATGCAGGGTTTAGTCCTGTAAACATTTTCATTCTTGTTTGATACTGTGACTTGTCCATGAATCCCTTGCCCCAGGTCAGCAGTAACAGTATTGTCAGACCATAAGGGATTTTTTCATGTGTATTTGTAGGATCCTGCCTGGTTAGAATTAGTTGAATTCCAGAGGAAATAACTTTCTAAAAGCATGCAGGGAAATATTCACAGTGAAGACTTGCTGTACATCTTTAGCCTTTCTCTTTTACCTCAGGGCACATTTCTGTTTATGTAAAGAATAAGGCTTAGGCAACAGCAGTCATGGTAGTAGCTGTATCATGAATAGCCAGAAGCAGACTGCTATTGCTGTGACTCTGCTTCAGCTTTAAATGCATTTGAAATCATTTTTTCATGAATTTTATTTAATCATCTGCTCGAACAGCAGCAAAAGGTAGTAGCCAATTTATGATTTGTTTTCTGGGTTTTATTAAATCACAGGCCTTTCTCTGGGCTTGCCTTTCCTCATACAGAAGCATAAAGCTTTTTAAATGTATAGGTGATCTATGATATGTAGAGGAGGAATAAGGGAAATCCTGTCTTCTCATAAAACAAAAGATGCCATTTGCTATGCGTGTGCAAAGTGCAGCCTGAATCACTGGTCAAGTCCAATCTTGCCAGATTTACTTTCAAAGAATCACAGATTTGTCAGAATTGGAGGGAGCCTCTAGAGATCATCTAGTCCAACCCACCCGCCAAAGCAGGACTGCCTAAAGCTCATTGCACAAGGCTGCGTCCACAGAGGGGTTTGAAGGTCTCCACAGAAGGAGAATCCACAGCCTCTCTGCGCAGCCTGTGCTGGGGCTTTGAAAATGCAACTTCTTCTATTCCAGCTTGTGCCCCATGCTCCTGTCCTGTTGCTGGGCACAACTGGGAATAATCTAGCTCCATCTTCCCTAAACCAACCCCTCAGATATTTATAGGTGTCTTTTCTTCTCAGACTTTTCTTCTCAAGGCTAAACCCTCATAGCAGAGATGCTCCATGCTCTTTGCTCACCTTCATTAAAGATGCTCATCTTCATTGCCCCCCACTGGACTCTCCTCAGAGTTCCCTGTCTCTCTTGAACTAGGGAGTCCAGAAATGGACACGGTATTCCAGATGTGGCCTCACCAGACAGAGAAGAGGGAGAAGATGACTTCTCCAGACCTGCTGACCACACTCCTCCTAAGGCACCCTAGGAGTTAGGATGAGTATTTAAATTGAGAAGGAATACCAATTCTTGATGTAATTTTGTTTGGATAAAACCTCTGTAGAAATAAAAACCAGCATGGAATCTCCTTGCTCACAGACCTTCAGGACTATCTTTCCAGGCAGTTATGGGCTAAAGAAATACTGTCCTGTTTCTCATTCTAGTTATGGTACCACAGCTTTCCTTTTTCAGTGCACACATTCTGCAAATCCCTATCTTAACCCCATTGGAATTTCTGTGGCTGGGTCTTCTCAAGTTAAATGCATCAGGGAGTGGAACCTTTATGCCTGTTTCACTTCAGAAGAGGGTTTAATCACTTCAGTCTGAAAGGTATGCATGGCAAACCTATCAGTTCCACTCAGGCCTGTGTTTGTCTTTACGTCAGCTACTCAGTAACAGCCATTAAAATCTTCCCATGTAACTATATGGCCAGGAAGAAATGGCAGTGACTGAATGAAGACAAATAACCTGATTCTCCTGAACTTCTGGAGTCAGCAAACCAGGACTGGGATAAACAGTCACATGTCTGGTAGTTACATCTGCTTAGTGCAAAACAGTACTGTCAGGAAAACTTCACATTTTCGTACCTCAGCTTCAGAACCTGGCAAACCTCAGGAAAACAGAGGCAAAAGGGATAAGAGAACCAAACAACAAGCAAACGGTAGAAGTCTAAATGCACAGTGCAGTGCTCATTTCCAAAAGCACTGTCAAGATTTACAGGATGGTTATTCTGCAACTTGTGAACGCTCTGCTCTTGCTTTCTCTCATCTCATCAGCTAAGACATTACATTATATTAACCTCTTTTAGGATTCTACTATTCATACAACTGGCTTTAAAAGTCTTTTCTCTGGAGATGTTGACTTCTTCTGGCCCAGCACAGGAGAAACAGGTTAAGCCACATTAAAATAATCATCTTGCTTCCTTACAAAAACAATTTGATATTTCCACTCGGAGAGCGGGTCCCCATTAAAATGTTTGTTTTGTTTTACTCTGAGATTCATGGCTATATTGTCTTCTCTCTTCCAGCCTGAGATACGTGACATTTCAGTCATTCAACGTCTTTAACACCGGTGCAGCCTGACATTTCACATGCTCCGCTGCAATATATCCCTGTCTTTTGTGGAAGTGAGGGACGAGTTGACTTTATGATGTTTGTGCTGCCACACAGCTCATTTAATTCAACAACAGAGTTGACTAGGCACTGATTGTATCACATCATGGGGACTGTTTGTCACCAAGAAGGGTCTCTGTTTGATTGACAGTTAACTTTCTTTACATACATGATTGAAGGATGGACAGTGAGATGCTGAGTCTCATATATTACAATGGGATGCACCCCCACTATTTTAGGAGGAGTGAAAGCAGAAGACTTTTTCACTAATGACCATGGAAAGGTTTAGGCAATACTGTCTGGGCAGGTCTTGCAAGTTCCATTTTCTACACTCCTTTCCTCTTCAATCTGAGATATGAAGGCATCTGAATCCCTAACCTATTTTTGTCTTGCCAGCCCACTGGTCTCCAATTGTGCACTCATTTGTGGAAAATCAGAGAAACAGTGCTGACAGAACTGTGGATGTTCAAAGGATGCAAATTTGTAGTGAGAGAGAATGTCTTCAGCCAGAGCTGTTAATAACATTTGAGAACACAGGCCAAGTTTCAGGTACAGACTAGCTCTGGGGTGAAGCTGGCTGAGTGGTTGGATTAGATGAACCCTATCATTCTGTGATTCTATGATTTAGGTCTGTAAGAGTGGACATCACAGAAGTGAGTGCCTTGACAGGGGTTCCAGCTACACATATCAGTGGGATTTACTACAAAGTGTAAATTAACTTCATTTCTGTTCTTTTGCACAATTTAGATGGCTTCTTTCTCAACCAAAAGGGGTAAGGGGATGTTTCCTTCAAACTGTATGTTTCAGGCACCAACAGAGCTTGTGGGATTCTCAAACATAAGTCCCTGTTTTATCTAAAGAAGTATTAGTACATATCCTACTGCTTTATGAATACCTCGACACTTCAGCTGCTTGGAGATTGTTATGCAAAGAGCTTTTTATTAGTCTCTTCCTTTTATGCTTCTTCATTTTATGTAAGAAAGTGGAGGCATTTTGTGAGGAAGGTCTTCTCTACTCACCAGTCCATGTCCAGACTACGGGATGATACATTAATTTTTGTCTTGTGTTTTGATGAGAAAACACCCTCGAGTGGACGTACCTGACATTTCTAGTGCTTCTGATCAATCCTGGCTGTAAGCACTGCAGTACCTGTGAATTAGTGTAGCAGAGATTTAATCTAATAACAGTGTGGATATTCCATTGCTTCACATTTCTGAACTGAAACCACATTTTTTGTTATGTGGATGATACCTGAAGAAGTACTGTGTGTACAACACCACCAGAAAACAGAGCAAACTCTTGGGGGGGGGAAGTCAAATCGGCTAAAGTCCTATTCAAAACTTTTATGTCCTCACTGAGGATAGTTCTTTTAATCCTTGATGCCTGTAGCTGTCCTAGAACATCCAGTCAGGCATGAGAAGTGAGGAAGGCAGCGAACCTGGAATTAGTTCCCCTTCTAGCTTTGTGTCACCAGGAATGGACAGGTTTGACTGAGCAATTTTTGCCCCTCTTTAATGAGAAAAAAAGTAGTTGTGAAGTCAAGAGTCTTGAGAACTCATGGAAATCTACCGGTTGCCTGAAGGGAATTTGAAGTACAAGCCACATAGATTTTATTAGAGTTTTCCTAATTTAGGACTACATTGTGGAGCAGAATGCTAAGCGCTGAGTTGTGCTTATGGAGCTGGAGGCAAATTGGAGTCTTGATAGAAAGGGATGAGAATGGCTAATATAATTTGAAAACTGCTTACTCAGAGATGAGTGCATTTTTCACGTGCATGTTCCCCACTGCTGTGACCAAATCCAATGAGGACTGCAATGCATTTCATATATGTTAACAGTATCCCAGGGGGGAGTGAGGGGTTGTTGTGTTCCCAGTAATAAGATACTGATTGGAATGAAAAGAAGTGAGATATAATTATTTAAGCAAACAGTCCAGCAGCTGGAAAATTCATCTGTCATCCAGCCCGTCACTGCGCTGAGGTAAAGCTGCAGGTTTCTATTGCCTTCGGTGGAATAAATCTGGTTTATTTCAGCTGTTGATTTGCCCTTTTACCCGAAAGCTGGGCTGTAAGTCAGTTAGTAGAAATGAGTATCTAATGGCAGGAAGCAATGGCAGGTTGACAGGGACAAATTTTGCTGAATATAGGAAGGCGAAAGTGGTCTTTTCACTGAGTTAAGTAGCAATGACACATGGATCATGTGGCCGCTCTTAGCAATAGGGCTGTAAATCTCATTCTCTCCGAGTTTCAACAAATACAATATCTGGTCAATAAACCGACCAAACACTGATTATTTGTAGTGGAAAATTGCCTCTCTGGACACTAAAATTGTGAGGCAGAGGTTGTTTCCAACTTGTGAAGGCATTTTATTATATGTGTAGCCCAAAAAAAAACCAGATCAATCTCTTATCCCGAAAGTCAAAGAACCTCTTCTGGCCTGGAAACAGCAAGACATAAAACTAGGTCTGTCTTCACCAGGCCTGAATTTATTTGGCCACAGTAAGATGCATTCCTGAGAGCTCAATAATAATTTGCCTGCTTTGGGGTAGGAGACATGCAGTTCAGTTCTAAATGCTGGCAGAATGTTCTTATTAAATGCACAAATTCCTATAATGGTTTCCCTTTAGAAAAGAAAGGCAATACCTGAAGCACTTCCAGGTGACTTAAATGCAGTTCTTTGTCATTTGGATGGTGATGGTGATGCAGATGATGGCATATTTCTTGAAGTTCATCTGCCCAGTTTCAAAGAAGAAATTTGATCTAGGATCATTCAAAGCTTCATCAAATGGAGAAGCTGTGGAATAAAAATTACTTCTTGCCACAGTTTTAATAAAATTTCCCTTTTTCCTGCATCCCCTACCCTCCCTGTATAACGTTCCCCACCCCCAGGTTCAGAATGATGATTTAATCTTCTTCTCTCTTGCTTTATGGAAATCAGTAGCTGGTACTCTATTTAGATTGATTGTTCTTCCCCTGTTAGTTACAAGTGGCAAATTAATGGACATGAACGAGAATGAAAGAAGATATTCAAATTCAGCTTCCCCTGCACCACAGGGTTTTGATTTCATATCGTTTATTCCTAATTTGAGGACAATGGCAGGGAAGTGATAACATTCTGGGTGTGTTAGGATTCAGTGTGAAAGCTGATAAAGTATACATTGACTTTTTTGGTTCAGATTTAATTATCCTCCCAAACAGCTTTTTACTCTTCCCTGCTGATGCTCCCCCTGGCCTCTTTCACCTTCACTGGAACACTTCACAGAGGCTGCCTAGGTTGCAGTGAGTGGTTCTATAATTATTCCTTATAAGCCAGCTGTAGCTCTTGCAACTTTTTCATAACTGACTATCCAGACAATTTCTCTGCTGTTCTCTGTACAATAGACTGGACATAGCAGTCTACACAGAATGTTTAAATCTTCCTTTTTCCTCCAGTTCAGTGAAAATTTCCTGTGGTCATCTTCTGGTAGAGGACAGTAAATTGGGGGAACTCTGTTCAGGGTAGGACAAGAAGCCCTGTGTGGAGCAGTGGGATTATAACCCAAGGCCCTTCCAGATCCAGTTGTGTTTTCCTAGGAACCTGGGGCAATCTCCAAGTCTCTGTTTCCTGGTAACATCAAAATTAGTAGCTCTGAGCAGCTTCCTCAAAGCAATGTCCAATAATATTTACATAACTTGAAATAGATCTGTTTTGGTGTTGCAGTACCTGCAACCAACACTGCACTGAATCTAAGCATCTCCATCCACAATGCTGCTGTGGAGGAGCGAGTCAACCACATGCAACACAGGTTAGTAACATGTCCTATAGCTGCGGAAGACCATGTAGGTAAAAACTGTCTGAGGACTGCCTAGGAGACTCTAAAGTCTCAAATAAAGAACAGGTCCTTTTCCAAAGATCTCCAATAATAGTAAAAACATAACAATAATGATGAGGACGACGATGTTTGCTGTAACCAAAATACTTGGTTCTTTGCACCACATTTTAAAATGTGACCTCTGGCCAGCAGTACTGTTTCAGTTTGTTCCAGGGTGGGATGTGTTTCAGACCCTTGTTAGGATTTTGTATTGTTCTTCAGCAGTGTTTTCCCCCTTGTTTCATCCACTTCTTTCACTCCTTGATGAAAATATATTTGCAATACCCATTCCACTTTTAACTCAGTCTCTCATGCTAACTGTTGGCACTTAGGTGCTAGCGAAAAGAATTTAATAAGAGTTAGAAGCTCTTGAAAGAAGGTTTATTCAGATCTAAGATACAAAAATGATAGATACAGAAGTAGATCATTCCTGTCCTGGCTGATGTGCTGATGTTAGGTCATGGGCTGGGCTCAATGATCTCAGAGGTCTTTTCCAGCCTCAACAATTCAGTGATTCTGTGAATATAAACGTGATATACAAGGTCACCTTGTGGGGCTCATAGTCTCAGCATGAAACCTGTTACAGTGCTGGTCAACCTGCAAGAGATTTGCAGCCTGTTTGACCATTTCCATGTTTTTTCTGATCCAGCTCCCATTGAAGCAGTGAGGATCAAGGCAGAAAGCACTAGATGAGGAAGACAAGATTAATTTTGAGTAGAAAGCAAATATTACACCTCTTGTGTACAGGAAACAAAGATGAATACACAGCACAGTGAACTGTTGGAGATGATAAAAATGTTTGGGAAACTCACTTTCCCATCAGTAGTGCTGGAACAAGATATTGAGATGGATGGTTCAAGCAACAAATAGTCTCAGGTACCTTGCAGGAGTGACTCAAATGAAACCTATCCCCCCAGCATTTTTCCACCTCTCACAAGTGTGGAATTATAATGGATCCTAGGTACTCTTTTATCTGGAAGGTAGAAAAATCAGAATTATTATTGATTACATTGAACTAACAATAACAACTAAAATCCAAACTGAGTGCAAGGAATTCATTGCCTCCCCAAAAGCTCATAGAGGGATATATATATTATAATATATTATATATATATATTATATTTGATATAATGATATATCTCATTATATCAAAGGCAGATATAATTCACTGCGGATAAATTACAAGATGAAGCACGTGTGAACACTCACAGAGCATTATGGGCTCTAAATTAGCCAATGCCAACACAGGAGATCTTAGAGACACTCACAGAGTTCTCTGATAGTCAACATGTAAGCAGAAATTTAGGGATTGTTGGGAAAAGAATAAAACAAGAAACTTCACGTCACTGTGTTCTACAGTCTGAGGCTGTCTGCACCACCTCGAAATCAGATGAGGAACACCTCAGGGACCTTAAAAAAAAAAGGGAAAAGAAAAATGCCAGCTATTGTGAGAAGCAGGAGTGATTTTAATCCGATGAGCAACCAAGTACCCCAGAGTCCCTTAGACTGAAAAAGGTTCTATTTAGACTGAAGGGTTGTGTATTTAGTTTTTCTAGCATTAAGAACGTAACAGAAGAGCGTAATAGGAATAACCATTCGCAATCAATCATGCCACAAGCACTAAATGACAGCAGGAATAATTGTAAGACTTTTATAGAATAAACAAAGTGCATGAGAGTAAGGATCACTGCAGTTGCACTTACCCATTATCTAAGTGTCTTCTTCTGGCCAGTGCCAAAGGAAAGGTAGGTGAGGAAGCTGGATCTTAGGTTAGGTCATTCTTGGCTTCTTTTGTTGCTTGCATGATCTTCAAGTAGGTGAATCTCTTTGTGTATCCACTGGGTGTTAACACACAGTCTTAAGGCACTTCAGCACTTACAGTCCTTTAAGGTCTTTTGTTACCTCATAAATACAGTAGCAGGCCCTAACTAGTCTCAAAACAAAATGTGCAATCATTTGTTTTGTCATTTTGTGCAATGGTTTTGCTTGATTTATTGGAAAAACACATAACACCAGAGGAGATTGCAGTTCACACATTGTATGGTGCACCTGGCTAGAAACAATACAGATGTGTGTCTCATCACACATTAAGTTTCGATGAGTGAAAGAAGCACCAAATGTGTCAAATCCACTCCAATGTACATCATCTGGAGAAGAGGGGGTTCGGAGGGACCTTCTCCCTCTCTACTATTGCCTGAAAGGAAATGGTAGTCAGATGGAGGTCAAGCTATTCTCCTAGGCAACTAGAACCAGTAGAAGAGGGCAAGGCCTGAAGCTGCACCAGTCGTGGTTTAGGTTGGATGTTAGGAAGCCCTTCCTCACATAAAGGGTGATCAGAGCCTGGACTGGACTGCCCAGGACAGTGGTGGAGTCCCCATCCTTGGAGGTGTTTAAGGACAGCCTGGCTGTGGCCCTTAGTGCCCTGGTCTGGATGATGAGGTGATGTTAGGTCCTAGACTGGGCTGAAGAAGCTCAGAGGGCTTTTCCAGTCTCAATAATAACGCAGTGATCTGACAATAAAAATTAAGCTATTTTATCTACCATGTAATAAAATGCAGACTGGGAGTTCTTTTCCTATGATGTATGACAGAAGCATTACATATATTACATGTAATGTGTCTATCTCTTACCTACTCTAGGAATTATTTAGCTCTATGTTCTGGACTTCAAAAACATTCACTTGCTTCCTTTGGAAATGCAACTGGTCAGCTTCACTATTACTGATGTTCTCATAGGACACTGATTTGGAGGGTAAAGATGAAGAACCTGCTCTCTGCTTCTCATCATTCTCTGCCTCCCCATTCATTTTCCCAGTTCCAGACTCAGCTGAGCTAGCTCAAGCACTATGGGAGTTGAAAGCCAGACAACCAAAACAGCTCTGATTAGACTAAATCTTTTCCAGTTTTAATTCTGGAAATCATGGGACACAGACTGTAGGTAGTTGTCCCAGCACAGCTGAGGGTCCAGCCAGCTGGGGAGCAAGGGAAACGGATAGATGGCTGAGAATAGTAAGGGTAAGACAGGAAACTTTTAAAGCTGGTCCATACCTACACTATCCTTGACTGTTGCAGGAAGAAGCCATCAGCAAATTACTGCTCGCTGAAGCGAGAGAGAGAGTCACAAAGGTAATTATACTGCATAGAAATGATTCTTCCTTGAACTTCTCTTGTTACAGCAGTTTGGCTACTGCTGCTTGCACAGGGCTCTGTTAAGACAGTGGCTCTACTTTGCATTTCTCAGAGCCCCTGGCAGGACCATGGTAGGACCAGGCAGAGTTCACAGTTGGAGCTGCTGCATTGCCTGGCCACAAGCTGAGGGGACCAGATGCCTTCACTGCTCTCCCTGAGGAGTGGGACACGATGAGCTCCTGCATGACCCCACTGCGGCTGCTCAGGACAAGGTTCTCCACAGCACCGCAGGATGGCAAATCTCTGGGATTGGCTGAGAGGCTCAGCTGTGTCCTGCACTGGCACTGGCTGTGTCTGGCATGGGAGCACCCTGGCTTCTCCTCACAGCAGCTGCCCAGAGCCCCACTGCATGAGCGTGGATTCCTGACAGACAAAAGTAGAGCTGCTACTGTCTTGGGTGGGGGATTGGATAGCAACCTTACCTCCAATGTGTGCAGATGGGATTCTGGTGGAGAATATGGGTGTCCTCGCCACAGAAGTTTGGGGGAGGAGCAGCTGGGCTCCAGACAAGCACAGGGATAGAAAGGGGCCTCTGTCCATCAAGTGGTGCAGAGGTGGGGAAGAAGGGGCCAAGAGAACTTTCAGGCCTCTGAGATGCTGTAATTCTGCAGCACCTTCATTCTCATCTTCCTGCCACCAGAGGAGCAAATGGTTGGTCCTACAGCCTCACATACCAGTTATTACACAGGTGGAGAGTTTCAAATATAGTTTGGTCTGTTATTTGGCATCTCTGCTTTAGTGGCATGTGTTTCATTTAAATCCGTATCAACAGGCATATAGTGGAGACTTAGTTCTGTTTATTCACCCTCCTCTACCCTTTCTGCACGGAGGTTTAAATGAGGCACTGCTTGGCCTGCCCCTGCCTGCCAAATTTAACGACAAGGGACAAATCACCAGCAACATGTGTACGCAGCTCCCTACACTAAATCACACGCTACTAGCCATGCTCAGGATGAAATGTAATTCACCTCATGAACACTCCCCTTGATTTAAATTGAGGAGTATGCCAGTTCTTTTAAATTTATGAGTCTCCCATGTTGCTGCCGGTGGCCACTGTGTGTGGTTTATTGTTGTAACGCACTAAGTGTATATTAAAGTTTCCCAGCAAATCCTATAACATAAATTCTCTGTCTCTGTACTGCTTGTTGCTGACAGTCAGCAAATGTGGGGGGTCTGAAACCGCCTTTCTTTGTCTTTTCATCAGGCTGAATTTCAGCTGATTTTGACTAGAAGGTTGTAATCTTAACTTATTTTTGCAGGATGCGTCGGTGGCATAAGCAGCGTTTACAAATCAAACCACACTAATAGTGTAACCATGATCTGTATTCAGGAAAGCGAGAAGGTGAGTTCCCATCTCACAGGGATAAGTATTTTTCTTTTTGCCTTTTCAGCTGTGTCTATATAACGGTGTTCTCAGCAAACATTTGCTTGTTAAGGACTGCATCTCAGTTAAACTGAATAGTTCTCAAATTGAGGCAGAAGAGGGAGGGCATGAAAAGGCCACCTATATGCAATTCAGAGTGAATTGCTGCAATTTATTGCCAGCTTGAAACTCTGAGAAGGACCAAAGGTAAATCACTGCATTCTGAAACCAAGTAAAAATGATCCATGATATTTCCCTCCAGGTTGAATTGGGAGATAAAACATCCAGCTCCTGAATACACAGGAGTGAGCTTTACAAACACGGATGTTTTTAGATGCTTAAAGACAAAGCAGTGCTGTATGATTTTGTCCTTATGTTCATAGCCCTTCCCATCATGAAACAAGGGCAGTCTTTTTAGAGAGTCCCTTTATGGCAACCTTGCCTATGCTGACCTGGAGACACAGCAGGTTTTCTCATCAGAGCAGTGGGAACTCCTCCTGCCAGGGCTTTTACATAGCTGCATGGCTGTGGTGCTCAGTAAATTTTATTCCAGCACGATAGATTGAGGTTCCTCAGTGAGTCCGCCCAGTTGATGCTGACATTCAAGAGAAAGGGGCAGAGGGCATCACCAGACAAACAGAACTAATTTGATCCCAGTAGGATTCACACCAGGAAGATCTCATGTACACCCCTAGCATCAAGAAATACCCTTCCACCATAAAACTGAGTTTCTCTGTGGAATCTTGCTGTGTTCATCGCATGCTCTAACAAGCAGTCCTCTGTCTGTCTAAAATCCACAAGTGAAGGGCATGAGGGACCACTGGAGCAGGGCAGCTCCTGCTGAAAGGGAAACTAGCAGAAGCAGCTGGATCAGTATCTCCACTGCAATAAGCAAAGTGTAATCAAACAACACAAGCAATTGTCGTTCTTCAGTTTGAAGATGGGGAGGACAATAATCTCTTAAAGTACTGGTTACAGATCTTAGGTTGTTGTTAAATTAGCAGCATGGCATGAACCAGAACAAGAAATGTAAAGCTCTGATTTCTGTAGCAACCAGAACTGCTCTCAAGATGCTAGAACCTCTCAAAAGAAAATCTTTAATCTGACAAGCTTGCCTGGAAGACTGTGAATCAGAGATCTGCACATCAGCTGAGGCCAGGTTCCACACTGCCTGTTATTATATGAGTTGCAGGAAGTCTGTTCCAAAGCATGGCTACACATCTAAACCTTGTGATGAGTCAGGAAGGGCTTCTGGAGTCCTATGCTTGGGAGAACCAGACCACAATCAAACACACACCCCCAGAAAGACTTGTCATGTTCAACATACAAAGCACAGCCCTGCTTGCATGCCATGGAGAGCAATTACATGGGGTCAAACTGAAATTTCCTGTCTTATTAAAGAGGTACTGCTAACCTGTGGAACTTCATTAATAACTTTGAACCTTCCAAGAACAAACTGGCACAAAGTGAGAAATCACTTTCCTGATTTTTGCTTTGGCTGTGGCAGGACATTTGTTCCACAGGTTTTATTTGGTTGTAGAACCTTGCTCACTAAAGATTTACAGACTTGTGGTAAAATTCAGCCCTCGTTCTCAGGGATTCTAAGGAACATCATAATTTTGGATGTCAAGACGCTGCTGTTGTGAGTTGATGAATTACTTTGCTTTCCTAACAGACTAATGGATTCTTGTTTTGAACAGGATCTCTATTCTGTGACTCCTCTGAAGGTGCTCTGCACTGCAGTCTACTCCATGTTTGCTCCAGTTGTGCAGGATTAAGGCACATGAGGTGGTTAGGAAGGATGAGCAGGAAACAAGATAGTCACAAAGATGACATGTGAATTGAGGACATTCCAGAAGTCCTTGAGGAAACAGTGGGGAAGATACTGGTGAAGGAATGCCTGTCTTTCTGGCTCTATCCAGCTTAGCAAATAGACCCCAAACCTTGATGTTCCTGTCAGGAGTAGGAGAAAGGAGAGAGTGCAAGCGGCCATGGCTGGAAAATAATGCCTGATA
This sequence comes from Upupa epops, assembly GCA_013397515.1. Lineage (NCBI taxonomy): Eukaryota > Metazoa > Chordata > Aves > Bucerotiformes > Upupidae > Upupa > Upupa epops. The sequence goes on from VZRI01000452.1 coordinate 148,076, forward strand.
ATGGGGAAAATGTAGAGTGGGATGTCACTTCCAGAAGAACTCAGGGTGAGGGAGGTGAAAGAACTTATCTTGGGCAGTGAGCTAATGTACACAAGGCAGATGCACTTTCTGCTGGTGATCAAGTGTTGTAGCAACCAGGCTTTGGAAAGCCACTGCAGACAGTAGATTCTTCGCTCATTCTGTTACAAACAGGGGAGATACTTCACTGGTTGTGCTAAAATGAGAGAAAATTCAAGCACTACATTTGCTATTCAGCACAGATCATCTGCTGTCTATTATGAGCTGAAAAAAACCATTATAGGAAGCACCGAGATGGTACAGCTACTAGTAATGAGCATCTGTGTATCTCTATTATATTGGGTTTTAGGTAACAAGGGGCAGTGAATGCAAAGGGCCTCACCCAGGCTGCCAAGAGAAAAAAAAGAAAGAAAAGGAAAAGAGAAAAAAAGAAAGCACTGCCCTAAGTAGTTCTTTTTCTTCTTGAAGGCCGTTAATGAAACGAGAAAAAAAACCCAACACTTGAACTGAAATATGTGGAGGATCTGCCCGTCCTTGTGCACATTCACTGTGCTGAAGTCTGTAACAATGGAGGGGAATGATAGCAGTGAGCGGCATTGCCCTCCCTCAGATGCAGAAACTTTCACTGCAGAAGCATTCTAAAAGAATAACCCGGAGTACAGTAATTAAAGCTGATTCGGCTTCTCAAAAGACTGCTTCAAGCTTTTGTGCTGAACCTTCACAAATTCCACAGGGCTTTATTATTAATTGTGCTCCCCCCACACACTGCTCTCTTTGGGATGGTTCTGCTGTCACAGGTTCGGTATTTCTTACAGCTTTCTGTACATAGCTGAGACTTGTCAGGAGAGGGACATGTTTTGCCAAGCATGCCTCCCCTTTGTCCTGCCTCTCCTGTGCCTTGTTCCCTTGGTAATTTTTTGTTTGCTTGCTTTTAATTTTCTTCTACATTTTCTTTCAAAGCGTCTCTAGTGGAAAGGAATGACATGGGGGCTGGATGCCTTTCTTTCACCACTCTGAGATCATGTGTCAAACCCACTTGCATCTCTGAATGCCTGTTCTCTCGCAGGAGCTGGCGGATTCCCTCCAAGGCAGGCAGCCATGAATGCAGCAGCTGTGGGTGCAACACACACACCTGGCCTGGTCCAGACTCCTCCAGACACTGTGAAAGATAGAAAGATAGATGCAGAATTTAAGGGTTGCTACGGGACAAGGGAATCTGGGCTGGGTTTTTTAACTTGGAGAAGTAAAAGGGTAATTTTTGCATATATTGAAAGGCAGGCTGCTCTCTAGCCTTGGAAAGAAAGTGAAAGGCTGCAGCCTTTATTGTAGTCCAAGGGAATGTAATGTGAATGGTAGTGACCCACTGCCATTTAAAGGATGCCCCAAAGACTCCAAACACCCTGCTGTTACTTTCCAAGTAAAAGTCTACTGCAAATATTTTTTGGCTTCTTTCTGCCATGACTTGTAATAGTTGAAAAGGACGTTAAAAACAGATTCCAGTTTGACCAGGGCAGTTATTTTAACACATGCTCAAGAATAGCCAGTGGATCACCTTGCTAGCTAATCTGCCACAGCACCTCCTAGATTCCAGCAAATTAAACAGGATAGATTAAAAAGAAGGGAAACTGGTTGTGGACTGCAGTCCTTTCTTTCTGAGAAAGAACAATTTAAGCTCAAAGAAACAGAAAGACCCTTTGCCATAAAATACATTGATTCATTACTTGACTCTTCTGCAGGAGAAGGCTTCCTTTCATGGGCAACAGAAGAATTTGTATTATCATCAGCTGACTGCCTTTGTTGGGAAAGTCAATGGTTCTTTAGATTCTATGGATTTATTCAGCCAAGTGTAGGTGTGCTAATATAGACATCCACTTGTGAGCTATTCAGCTGTTCTTTCTTTACAGTCAATAAGGAGAGACACTTCTGCATTTTCCTTCATTTTAATTGAACTATCAAGCACAGCTGAACCATGTCATGCCTCAGAAGTGCCTGTTTGTTCCCACTGACTCTTCAGAGAGGTAGTACAAACAGTTTAGATAGATTTTAAAAAAAAAGTCACGTCAGTCTCAATCTTCACCAGGGGCAAAATAGAGGATCTAAGAAACCATAGGCCAGTTAACCTTACCTTGATCCCTAGGAAGCTGATGGAACAAATAACCCTGGAAACCAATTCCAAACCTATTATGACAGGAAGGTTACTGGGAGTAGTCAGCAGAGTTTTCTGAAGTGGAAATCAAGCCTGACTAAGACCTTAGAGCCTCCTACAAATAACGTGATACTGAATCTCATAACATCCTCATGCATAAACTGATGTAGTAGGGACCACATAACAGGGCAGAGAAGAAGACAGAGACAGTCTCTTCCCAGCATTGCTCACTGAAGCCACATCAGGCAGAAGGTACAAACTGACAGCAGGAATTTTTTAAAAACATAACCAAAGCCTTTTTTCACTATGACAATGGTCAAACACTGGAACAACTTCCTCAGAGAGGCTTTTGAGCTGCAAAACTTGGACACACTTGAAACCTGACTGGCAAAACACAGCCCTGGTCAATCTGCTCCAGGTGACTCCTCTAAGAAGGGAGATTTTTTTAGGTATCTGATTTTTTGGGTTGACCTTGGCTGGCTGATAGATGCCCACCTAGCTGCTCTCTCTCTCCAATACATTAACAGGACAGGGAGACTAAATAAGAAGCAAATCTCATGAGTGGAGATAGCAACAAGGAGATCACTTACCAGTCACTGTCATGGGCAAACAGACTCAAGCAGGAGAAAGCTAATCTAATTTATTGTACACCAGAATAGATTTGGCTAGTAAGAAGCATTTGGCTCTTTCTCAGATCTGTTTTCCCCTCCCCAGTGCCCCCAGATTGGCCAAGAGGCCCCGCTGTGCCCTATGCGGGGGCCACTGGAGACAACTAGGACCAGCACAAGGCAGCCCTAGCCATTCATCACAGAGGCCACCCTACAGATGGGTGCTGGGTGCACAGACACAATGAACTCGGGAGGTCTCTTCCAAACTCATGGTTCAGTTTGTGGTTTGGTACTTGATGTTGTACATGAAGATCATGGTCTTGTCTGCTCCCTTATTGTGTTTTACTGTTGTGTTTTGGTCTGGGTAATGCTAATAGAGGTAGGGACCTAAAAAGGTATCTGTGAGACATCTCAGGAGGATATAAAACTTCCCAGCTCTGAGCAGAGCCTGCCTGTGGTGCAGCCAGTCAGCAAGTGTGTGAATGGCCACATTTGGAAGGAAAACAGTTTTGTGGGTTTGGGGGCTGAATTTTTTGTCTGCTTAGGGGGTGTTGGGGGTTTTTTTGAGCTCACATTACTTTGTTTAGGAATGGGGGAGAAGACAGCCATACCATAGCCTCAGCTCTATGGAGAAAAGAGTGGGAAGACCTCTTGGAAGGTCTTCATCTCGGAATGGTGAAAGGTGGTGATAATGAATGAACTAACATAGTCTAGACCAGACTGAGGAGACTGTCTCTGGGGATAGAAGGGGGACTGTCACCATGTAGCTCCTTGAGAGGCTTGACCGTGTTGTTTTCCTTGGGAGGCAGGTTATGGAGCAGGGACTCTTGAAGCGCTCATTATCTCTCCCTATTTTTGTCACTAGAGTGGTTGTGTTTGTGTGTTGAGCAATGTCTTGGGAAATGGGAGGTTATTAAAAAGCTGTGACCCAGAGTCCAGTTGTCTCTATTTTGCCTCTTCAACCTGAAGTGTTGAGGTAACACTCCCTATTGTTTTGAGCTCGTGAGCACTTTGCTAAATAGAATTTGTTCAAAATCTGACGAGTGTGGAGCCAACCGGTGATGTTCACCAATTGACTGAGCCATGGCGTTGACCTCTGCTCCTTCCAACACAACCCACAATTTCCAGGAGATGCACTTGTGAGCAGCTCAGTGTGAGTCACTTGCAAATCCTCAGCTATTCTTGAAATGGAAATCATTTCCATTTGCTTCAACCAGAACAAATGTCTTTTCCCTCTAGTTTTAAAGCAAATCCTCCAGCACCATTTTCATGTCCAGAAAGGAAAACAAGAGAAAAATCACCACAGCACAGCTCTCTCCCTTTCTTTTCTCTTATTTTCCAAAGCATTTTAAAATCATATCTCTTTCCCAATTCCCATGAGTGAAAGGATCAACATTAATGCCAACTCAGAAATGGCATTTTTTTCCCAGATAATGTTTTTACTTTGCTACCTTCCAGTTCCTGATGAAAAGGAAACTGTGGATTGTAATTGGGAGGTGGTATCTTTTAAAAATCCAAAGACTTCAAATGCATGAAACTGTTTGTTTGCTTACCCAGAAGCAACATATTACCAGAGGACATCCAAAGCCTGGAACAGATTTGCGAGTCTTTCTCCAGGTTATTTGTTTCAGCTCCACCACAGCAGAGTCAAACAAATCTGTTTATTGACTGCACGTTCTGCACCCGGGGGTGGGTGTGTGTGTGTGTGGTGTTAAAAATAAGGGTAACTCAGTGGGTGGCAGTGCCTTGGGTTCTTCCTGGCTGTGAACAAGTGTATTGGCCATAGCTGTGGTTGTGTTGTGGGGATCCTTGTCAGGATCCCCATGAGTCCCACCTGGGTCACCACCAATGTCGTGGGTCAGAGCCCCTGACCATATTCCAACCAAGAGCTCCCATCTAAAGTGTCAGGCACAAAGGGAGTGTTTAACAGAACCAGTGATGGGTCTGCAGGGGCAGTGAAAACTGACTCGGTTTGGAGAAGAAAGGCTTCAAGACATTTAAGTTCAGTCCCCTGCGTTAGACAGCAGAGGAAACCAACCCCACAAGATATCCATAGTCACCAAGAAGGGAGAAGGGGTGGAGGGGGGGGGCAGGTTTTTTTCAACTTTTTAAACCCAAACTTTTCACTTTTTCTGCAGAAAACACCCACATTAGACTGACAGATTCTAAGCATAACAGCATGCAATATAATCTGATTTCTTTTTTAAAAACATGACTCGTGAAGTGTCAGGTAAATATAATGAGATCTGTGGAGTTTATCAGTTGATCAGGAAAGCTCAGAGACGTATCAGCACAGACCTGGCTCGGTTTGTGCACTGCCTATTTGATAGTATGTCTGAGAGAGAATAAAAGATAAAGCCACGTGAGGCTAAAACAGAGTTTGCTGATGCCTGAAGTTCATATAGAATTTTTTCACTTGTTTCTAGAAGACACCACTGAGCAGCACCACTGAGTAGCTTTTAATTTACCACAGAATTTTTACCTTCTGAAAGCCCAGGAAAGGCTGACTCCCATGAAGTGAAAGGAACCTGGATAATTCCTTCTGTTTCATGGTGTGGTCTCTAGGGAATCCATCACAATCTCTCCTATAGCCTCCTTCATTCTGGGACCTGAGGCTGCTGGATGCTCAGAAAGACACGGCAAGAAAAACAAAAAGTCCCACGGTGCCTGGGTAGAAAATGGCATTCTCTGGCTACAGGGAGCAGCCTCTGCAACCTCTAGACTTCAGTACTGAGGGCCACAGCAACGATGAAACGCCGCCTGCTAGAGCTTCAGAAGGTAGGGGCTGCAAGGAACCCCTCTCTTTGTCTCATGGGTCACTTCCCCTACACAGCTTTCTGCCCTTTTCCCAGCTCCCCCACAGCTGTAGGGTCCATTTCAGTGTCTCCAGAGTGGAGTTTGTGTCTGACATTCCGGCAGGGCTTGTTGCTTCTGAGCAGTCACTTAGGCTAAAAGAAAAACGAATTCCAAAGTGACAAGATAGCTGTAGACACACCAGTGAACTAGAAATGAATGGAAAGGTCAGTAAAATACTCTTCTGCTGAATCAGAAAGTCTGTTATTAAAGAATATGTGGAAATGCAGCAGTAGTTAATGCTTTGCCATTGAACAATACATTCTACTGAATTCCTCGTGTCGTTAGCACAGTGACTAGACATTTGTGGAAGGGATGCACCCAAAGGCCCATTTTCAGCAAAAATAAAATAAAGGAAAATAACAAATAAAAAAGTCCCCAACCCCAAAAAGTTTCCTTTAAAATCCTTTCATTTCTCTTAAAAAAAAAAGCCCTTCAATCTTTAGGGGCAGCAGTTTGCAAATTTCCTTGTGCTAGAAGCATTGTTAATGGAGCACTGGAATGTTCCTTTGAACATGCTCCAGGTGCCAGGCTTTTCAGATCAGATCATTTCAATTACCAGTGCATTTCCCCCTTTTTCTTGCTGCACTGTGGACATCATTTGAACAGACAATATTTTATGAACTGACCCACTTAGAGACAATGCCATGCAATGTTTGAAGCTGGGATTCTGACCCAGCACGTACTTGCAAGTGTTGGTGTCTATTCTAATAGCACTCCACATCTCCTGAAATCACTTTGCAACGGAAATGGGAAAGAAAGGCAAGGATGGATGTGATAAAATGTCTTTGTAGGCACAATACATAGCGCAGTGTACTATTGTGCTCCATTCTTAATGCAAAAGTTAGTGTCGGTAGCTCCAGAAGCTCTCAAAATAACTGGAAAAAACAAGGTTGCAATGGTTTATTAGGAAAATTGCCCTAATGAGGGTGGCTAAATCAGGTCTTGGGTTTATTCGCCTTTCCTTGTTAGATCTTCTGTCTTCCTAGAGGTACTCTTTATTTCTGTCCCACTTTCCTACCTCCATGTAGGCCACAGGACAGCCCTACCTGCTGGTGCAATGACTGCACAGTTTTGAAAAGTGGAGTTAATGATAGGGTTGGGATAATACCGGTAATGATCACAAAGGGGTTGGGAGAAGGCTGTAGGTACACTGTATTTCTTCATCAGGTTCTTTTGACATTGCAGGGAGTAAGGGATTCTTCTAGGAAATCTTTAGCTGCCTTGCTGGAAGCACAACTGCTCCAGCGTTTGTCTGAGGGTGACATTTGGGCTTGCTGCTGTCAGAAACTTGGCTAGTGGCTTAGACAGCACTTGAGATATGAAAGATGTCCAAGCACTGAATCATGCTACAGTTATAACTAGCTGCTGAGCTGTTTGAGAAAATGTCTGTTTCAAACCATCAGTTTTTACATATTTGGAGTAAATTCTACTCTAACGAGCTCATCCGTCTAACAGGCTGGAAAATTTAGTAGAAGCTGCCAATTTGTACATTTGCACTAATGGGCTTCTCAAACACTGTGGAGCTTGTATGGCTGTGCAGCCCTTTATGTGGCCTTGCAGCTACTCTCCGGAGAGGGACATTAGACTCGTTACAGCCTGCCTCAACATTGTGGTTAGTGCTGTGGGTTGTAGTGGCTAGGAAAATTGTTTGCATCCAAAACTTCAATGGTCTAGGGCAGTCCAAGAGCAGCCTGAAAGATGCTCTGGCTCCCAAAAAGCAACACTCCCCAAATACAGAGTGGACATTCACCACACACAGAAGAAATGGACTAATAGAACCACAGCCAGATCTTGGTGGGTGCCTGTCAACAGTGGTGAAAGTACAGGATAGACACAGGCTCCAAGATGCAACTCACTGGAATAGATGAAAAATATGATGAGACTTAGCATATTAATTCATAGTGTCTGTTAAATGTGTCTTAGACTGTGGATCTCTGCATTCTCTGTGTTTGGTGTGTGGTTATGTCTGTGTATGAAACCTCACCTGTAGGTCCACATCTTACCCCTGGCTCTTTCTGGCTTTCTCAGACCTCTGACTAAAAAGTGGTTGCACAGCCATGTGAGTTTCCAAGGATGGTTCTGGTGGGATAGGAGTGATGTTTCCTCAGATTCGGTTAGATTAGTGTTGCAAGTTAGACAAAACCAGCCCTTCTTTGCTCAAGTCGAGGTCCCCATTTGCTACAGAAGAGAACAATGTGCTCAGTGATTTAAAGCTTCCCAACTAGTGACTTTGTGGACTCAAAGAGGATGAATTTTACATCCAAACTATTCTTCTTCAGTGCAGAGGAAAACTCTGCAGAACAGGACTTTGAAAAGCAATATTCTCTCAAGTTTTGGCAGTCTCTATTCCAAGCCATTGAGGTCTTAGGAACTGATGCCAGCTGTCACTGTGAAGTACTGCCCTTCCTCTCCTGCAGATAGCAGACAGAAACAAAGGATGTTGCTCCATCCTGCCTTCTGGCAGGGTTATTTACCTGATTGTGTCTTCACAATGACAGGGAAAAAAAGCCAGGAGGAAAATGATCTTGTTTCACCTTCATCTTGGTAGTTCTTGTCTAGAAGTCTAAGGCTGAACAACATTGGAAGGTTAACCCAAAGTCAGCAGCCAGTTTATCAATATGTAGTCAGCTATTGAACCTGGGATCATTTTGATGACTGCAGAAACTATCCCATCAGGATCTATTTTTGCCAGTTTGATTAAACTCCTTTAGGTATGACGAGAATGGAAATTAACAAAGCTAGCGTTCAGAAGGGACTCTGAGGTACCATAGCATCTTTCAGCACAGTAGCAGAAGAGCTTGTAATCTTTCCATAAAGTCAGTTAACGCAAAATGTGAGACCTTCAGGTGTTTCTATGGAGTTTATGTCTCCAATTTCATTCATCTATTTATGTATGCCTTTATCTAGCTAGCTAGCTAGCTAGCTAGCTTTGTGACATTGTGGTTTCTTCTGGATTTATTAGCCAAGTCGGATCAAAAGTCAAGAGGTACATCTTGAAATTGCTCAGGCAGATTAAAAGTAATGTATGTTCTTTGTAGCTGCTGTTGCAACTGTTAGGATTTAGGATTTGGATCCTTTCAGACTCTGTATTTAATTTTTCCCACTGCAAGGAAGAGCTCTCTTTCTCAAAAATTCAACCTCCTGTCCCCCCGCCCAGAAGCAGGCTTTCTAAATAGGGTGAGAATGCAAACGGTGTCAGGACTGTGGTGGGAAATCACTTCTACCAGAGCAAGGTTCATGCCTCTGTAACCTGAGAATTGCAGACAAGGAAAGTCTATCACCCTGTGATACAGAAACAGAGCACTTCATAGGATTCTGACCACTGAAAGGAAGACAGATGCTTTTTCAGATATGGACCGATTCATCTGAATGAAACTTAACTGGGTGTTAGGCCTCAGCTCTGAAGAGGTTCTGCTGTAAAACTGCTGACGTGTAATCAAGCAAGGTCTGCTTGTCCACAGGCTAACAGATCCGCTTCTCTGATTGCTTTGGACTTGTTCATTTTCTCTTCTGCTTAGCATCACTGTTCCACTGACAGCCACTTGGATGCGCAGCTCCCTTCATCCTGCCACTCTTCTAGCCAGACAGAGTCCATTAGCCTCAATCTCTGTATTGAAACAGTGATATTGTGGCATCTTATTTTAACTCCATAGGGAATAGTAGGTAAAGGGGTTGCATTTCATTGTCATATTCATTATCCTCTGAGCCATTTCAGTAGGAGAAAAAGGGATTTGATCTCTCTTTCAGATCCTGTAAGGTCTTAGAAAATCCTGCAGCCTAGATAAGATTTTGGTCCTCCACGTGCACCCTGCCATGAAAGAATCATGGAAATCCTTAGGTTGGAGAAGACTTTAAAGTTAACCAAGTGCAACCATTACGCTCACACTACAAGTACCCCACTAAACCATTTCTCTAAGCACCACATCTACACATTTTTATAAAACCTTTAGGGATGGTGTGACTCAACCGCCTCTCCAGGCAGCCTGTTCCAGAGTCTTGACAACCACATATGTGAAGAAATTTTTCCTAATATCCAACTTAAACCTCCCTTGGCACAACTTAAGGCTATTTTCTCACATCCTATCACTTGTTACTTGTGAGAAAAGACTGAACCCCACCTGGCTACAACCTCCTTTCAGATAGTTGTAGAGAGCAATAAGGTCTCCCCTGAGTCTTCTCTTCTCCAGGCTAAACAACCCCAGCTCCCTCAGCCACTTCTCCTAAGATTTGTGCTGAATAAAAGATTTCAGCTTTCTTTCTCCTAGTTTTAAATATCTTCAAAGAAATAGCATCAAAAAGATTTCCCCACCACCCGTAACAGCTGGGTTGAAATCTGTCTTTCACTTGGGGTGTTTATGCTGTGTTTTCTCTGTGGTGTTGGTATCTCCAGAGATCTATATGGTATCTGACAAGAGATGGTGAGCTCTTCTGTCTCAAAACACAGACGCATTACTGGGGCAGACTACTTTTCTCTACTACTGTCCCATGCATACAAACTGTTTGTCTGTGCAGTTCCTTGCTCCTGCATCCCAGGCTTTCATTAAGGGAATGTCTGCAGAGCTCTGGGAGGTTGGGTAGGGACTTATTTGCTTGTCCTTACAGAAAATCCTGAGTTAAAGCCTTAGCTCTGAAATTGTTATTTTCTGGTGGACTATTATCATTCCTTAGAAGTTTTACTTCATTTGGATTGAATAAGATACCGTAAGACTATTAAATACCGGAAAATACTGTGGGGCTGGTGTGACAGCTCATTTGTGTTGCCAAAACTCCTCTTAGAAATTTTGCAAATTCATTTCTTCATGGAAATTAATTTTTCCAATGCTATCAGAGCAGGCAAAGCATGCAGGGTGGACAGAAGGGTCAGCAAAGAGAGACATCCCTCTCCTTTGATTTCCACCTTAAAAACTCTTTTTTGCTTCAATCTAACTTCAGTCCCCAGGGTGAAGTTTCTGTACTACACTACTGTCTGCAGCAGTGACCATCACAGTGCCACAGAAACAGGGTTGCTGTCCCTGTCTATAATATCTACAGCTTTGGCAGTGAGTTTAATTGCTTTAGGCACCTGCTACCTTCCTCTGGTGTGCTCATCTTGCTAGAGGATTGTTCTCTCTCTGGTAAGATCAACACAGCTGGCCTCTTTATTAGCTGTTTTTACCACAAGGGTGTGGGATAATCAGGAGAGGAGGCTGCAGAAGTCTTTGCTGAAGGAGGCCTTTGGGAGGTCCAGGGAAGATGAAATCAAGAGAAGTGATGCAGGAAGTGTAGCTCAAATCCTTTCACTGTCCTCTTGGAGACAGAGCATTCTCTGACTCATTAAGCTCTGTAAGTAACCATCTAATTTATATTGCACATTATAATTTCCTTTCCATTTTTGATTTCTCGTTTCAACAGTCTGATGTTTAGAAATATTTTTCACTACTGCATCCTGAAAGACAATAATATAATGGTTTTAAACCCAAATAAGGTAGATTTAGATTAGATATAGAGAGGACCTTCTTCATGTGAGGGTGCTGAGGCACTGGAACAGGTTACCCAGAGAAGTCATAGATGCTCCATCACTGGTTAGATGGGGCTTTGAGCAACTTGGTCTCATGGAAGTTGTCCCTGTCCATAGATGATCTTTAAAGTCCCTTCCAACCCAACCCACTCACTGACACTACGACAATGTAGAAGTTTTCACATGTAGGTAGTGTTTGCCTGTTACCAGATACCTATTGCAGAAAAATAGTGTCCCGTAAAGTCATCCAAAGCACATCTTTGGACGCATTCTGTAGCATGTACTTATTAATGCAATTAGTTTCATTCCTCTCACACTGTTGTGACAGTCACAATATTCTTACAGACCACTGGAAAAACACCCCTCTCACCCTCCTCCTTTAAACTACATGAATGGTTCTAGTGAAAAAAGGAAAAGGTTAGAAACCTGGGATTCACAGAGAAATTTTTCAACCAGAATGATTTTTAAAGGGTTGATGTATATTTGAAAGAGAATTTGAGAGAGGGGTACACTAGGCAGAGCAGAGAATGAGGGGCAATTGCCAATTTCCAGTGCTGGTCACCAGATCACTGAAGGTTTGAAGCCCAAGAGGGGGCCATACCTTGGTTTAGTCTGGTTCAAGAGGACCAGAGAAAAATGGGGCCAATTCTAGAATGAGGCATCATGCCTTGCTGCTTGGCAGGGCTTGAAAGGAGCTTTGAATCTGTATGGGCAAGAGTGGCTTGAGTTTAAAGCTTTGGTTTATTGGTTTGCTGTGTGTTTTCCAAATAAATGCCTTTCCTCTGAATATGCATCATTTGTTTGCTAAACTGCACTGCCACAGGTTAAGCCCTGTTCTTCTTGAGAAGAAGGAGTGTTTAGCCTGGAGAAGAGGAGGCTTGGGGGTGGACCTTCTCCTTCTCTTCAACTCCCTGAAGAGAGGTTGTAGGCAGATGGGGGTCAGCATTTCCTCCCAGGCAACCAGTGCCAGGATGAGAGGGCAGGGCCTGAAGCTGCCAGGGGAGGGTTAGGTTGGATGTTAGGAAGCCCTTCCTATGGAAAGGGTGCTCAGAGCCTGGAATGGACTGCCCAGGGCAGTGGTGGAGTCCCCATCCCTGGAGGTGTTGAAGGACAGTCTGGCTGTGGTCCTTAGTGTCCTGGTCTGCCTGATGTGGTGATGTTAGGTCCTGGGCTGGGCTGGATGAGCTCAGAGGGCTTTTCCAGCCTCAATAATCCTGTGATTCTGAGAGGTGGTGTACCAGCGATCAAAGTCAACCCTAAGAATGGCAGTGAATTGTGAGACCTGGAGTCACAGAATTAATCTTGGAGGAAAATACCACTTCTTCAATACTTTCTTGAACTCAGAAAAGGTCTGCAGTCCCTGTGTTCTGCATGGGTTCTGAGAGGGGCAGGCACTGCCTCCCTGCCCCCACCGTGCGACAGGCTCAGCAGAGCTCTGGATATAGATTCAGCAGCGCCATGCTTGGCTTCAGTGGAGCCAGCCTGCTCACAGGAATCCAGATTGCACCAAATCAGACCTTAAATTTGAAAGACAAAGATTACAGTCTTTATTCAAGCAAAAGAGATGAATGTAAAATTAATTTTAAGGGCTGAGTTAGTCCACCTGCTTCGGTGAACTGAATGTGCTCCAGCTCTACCCCCCCGCCTTGTGCTGAGCGGAAAATGAACACGGCAAACACTTTCATTCCCACAATGTCATTCTGTTTTCCAGCTCAGTGGAAAGAAAACACCTTGACTTAACAGAGACTTTCCCCGAACAAGCAATACATGAAAGCAACACAAGGTTATACAGTGCATGGAAACTATATTCGTACATGCTGTACCTTGGCTTTCTCTTTTAAATGATGATTGATGGGGCCTTGATTGAAGTTCAGTGGTTTGCGATCAAAGACAGCAGCATCAGAGAGAAATGGTTATTGTGTATTAGTGGTTGGTTATTATTTAAAAACAAAGCCTAAAACGTAGTGGTTACCCCTTCATCAGACACACTCACATGGGTATTTTTTTATGATTGTTCCATTTTCTGAGTCTCACAAAACAATTTGAAGATAAACATAGCAGGGCTTCTTCTGCTTAAGATATTGAGGGAATTTACATAATGACTATTTTCAAAGAAAACACACAAATGAACTATATTCACACGTAAAGGAAAAGGAATCATGGAATCATTAGGGATCAGAAGGGACTTAAAAAGGTCATCTAGTCCAATCCCCCTGCCACAGCAGGATCACTCAGACCAAGGCACACAGGAACACATCCAGGCGGGTCTGGAACATCTCCAGAGAAGGAGACTCCATGACACCCCTGGGCAGCCTGTTCCAATGCTCTGGTACCCTCCTTGGGAAGAATTTCCTGCTGATATTTATATGGAACCTTCTCTGTTCCAGCTGGCACCCATTGCCCCTTGTCCTCTCTCCAGATGACCTTGAGAAGAGCCTGGCTCCATCCTCCTGACACCCACCCCTCACATATTTAAAGACATGAATGAGGTCACCCCTCAGCCTCCTCTTCTCCAAGCTCAAGAGACCCAGCTCCTTCAGCCTTTCCTCATCAGGGAGCTGCTCCACTTCCTTCATCATCTTCGTTGCTCTGTGCTGGACACTCTCCAGCAGCTCTGTGTCCTTCTGCAACTGAGGGGCCCAGAACTGGACACAATACTCCAGATGTGGTCTCACCAATGCAGAGTAGGGGAAACTAGGGGACATCTCCCAGGACTTAAAACTTATGAAAGCGAAGGGGCTAATTGAGATAAACCCAGAGATGTGTGACTCATAGCATCGAATAGGGAATGTGTCCAAAAGCTGTGTGTGCTTTGGGAATATTTTCAAAAGGAAAACAGAACCAAAGGACCTGGGAAGGAAGGAAGGAAGGCTGCTTGAACAAGAGGTCTGCACTTGCTATGTCTGTTGGTCAAGACTGCTTGTTCTTCTTGTGCTGTGCTAGAGTGATTCTTTGCACAACTGTGCTGTGAGTCATAGCGAGCAACCAAGCCAGTGCAAAAGTAGACTCTGGCTTGGGTTCCTTTCCAGAGAGATCAGTTCCTTATTCCGATTCACTCTTGCACCAACAAAAAGTCTTGCACAGGCACAGCCTGCAGAATGATGCTAGGATAGGAAAGAATGACAAAGAATGTGAGGTGTAATTATCCCTTCAGTAACCATTGAATTAACCTCTCTTGTAATCCCAAGCTGAAAAATGTATGGATTTAGAGATTTGACCTCTTCTTGACTTTCAAGCTGGCTGGTAACTGGTGCAACAAACTGGGATAGTGTTTAGTGAGGTTGTTCCCAATGCAGGTGTTCAGCATAGTGTCAGGAGAAGAGGAGAGGCATAAAACAGCTCTGCAAAAGTTGCATCGTACCTCAGTCATTACCTAATTCTGCTTCATTTGATGAGACTAAAACCGGCATCAAATTGGCTCTCAACTACTTATGCTCTTTTCACTAATATTTTAATATTTCTTATGTGCATGATGTAGCTCGTGTAAATTATGGGTTTTTTTTTAAAAAAAGCTCTTATTGTAAGCTTTTACACATTTCACACATGTGAAATGACTTTTCACAGTATCACAGTAATCACAGTCTCACGGTAATGATGAGGCTGGAAAAGACCTTAAAGATCATCCAGTCCAACCTAAAACCAACCAAGTAACCCTAAGTGTCTGACATCTAGCTCATGCCACTCAGCACTTCATACAGCATAACCCCGAACACCTCCAGGGATGGTGACCCAACCCCCTCTGTGGGCAGCCCATTCCAAAACCGGATCACTCTTTCAGTGAAAAACCTTTTCCTAATGTCAAGTCTAAACCTCCTCCGATGGAGCTTAAGACTGTGACCCCTTGTCCTGTCTCCAGTGTCCAGGGAGAAAAGACCAACCCCCACCTGACTCCAACCCCCTTTTAGATAGTTATAGACAGCAATAAGGTCACATCTGAGCCTCCTCTTCGCCAGGTTAAACAGACCCAGCTCCANGGGGAGGAGAACCTCCCTCTCCCTGCTGGCCACACCATTCCTGATACAGGCCAGGATGCCATTAGCCCTCTTTGCCACCTGGGCACATTGCTGACTCATGCTGAGTTTACTGTCCACCAATACCCCCAAGTCTCTTTCTACCTCTTTCTGTGCTTTCTCACTGTGTCTGTCCATCTGTGATTCAGAATCAGGACCGTAAGGAAAAGGAATTGTTTGTTACAAGGATTTGTGCTTATAATTATTCCTCCACTGGAATTCAAGTGCAGCTAACCTTCTTGATGATAGCAAGCCTTAGAATGATATATAGTATATCTGAGAAGATTAAATAGC
The DNA here is from genome assembly GCA_013397515.1 of Upupa epops. Lineage (NCBI taxonomy): Eukaryota > Metazoa > Chordata > Aves > Bucerotiformes > Upupidae > Upupa > Upupa epops. The sequence continues at coordinate 163,505 of VZRI01000452.1, forward strand.
AACAGGTGAAGTAATAATCAAAAGCTTGACTTGAGGAAGTTGGGATGCTCTGACTCAGCAAAAAGGCTGCAGCACACTTTAATATCCTGAAGAGTAATTTATTGCGCAGAGCCAGCACTACAGCAGCGCATGTGTGTCTGTGTATCTGTATGGAAGGTCTCTGCTTCTGTCTGAAGTCCTGTAGCTATTGCAATTCAAATCTTGAGAAAATCTGTGTGATTCTCCTAATTCGTATTTCTTGGGATAAGATTATTCTCTATGGGTCAAATAGTAACAGAAAAATTCTGGAAACAATTTTTTGTTGTTGTTTTAGGGTGCTAAACTATGATTTTGTGGCGTAAATTCCATTATCATGGGGTTGTGGTTAATTTAAATTTGTGAGTTCCTTTTCTAGACTTTGGAGCTTTAAACTCTTTCGGACATCTATCGTCTGAGTTGGCATCTTCAATAGTGCTCTTTCCTTAAAATCACTGCCTTGAAAACCTCATCTTTAGAATCAGAGAACTCTAGAATCATTGAGAGCAGAAAAGACCTTTAAGATCATCAAGTCGAACCATTAACTCAGTGCTGCCAGATCACTACTAAAGCATTCCTAAGCAACAGTTCCAAGTCTTTTAAAAACCTCTAGGGACAGGGACTCAATCACTTCCCTGGACACCTTGTTCTGATACCTGATAACCATTTCAGTTAATAAATTATTCTTATTTTCCACTCTAAACTTTCCCCGGCACAACTTGAGGCCATTTAGTCTTGCCCTATTGCCTGTTCCCAGGGAGAAGATTCCTAAGCCCAGCTCACTGCAGCCTCATTGTAGGTAGCTGTAGAGAGCAATAAGGTCTCTGTTGAGCTTCCTTGTCTGCAGGCTGAACAATCTCAGTTAATTCAGCTGCTCCTCGCCAGCTCTGTGGTTCTGCTTTGGACAGACTCCCACTTTTCAATACCTTTCTTGATGTGAGCAGCTCAAAATTTTACGTGGTGTTTATCCTGTTCCTTCTTCTTCCTTTATAGCTTCATGTTGTTGTAGAATAACTTGTGTGGCTGTAACAATGAGCTTTTCTTATATGGGACATTGCTTCCTTCATATGCAAAAGGTGTGAGGGTTGATGTCCATCCTCTGAGAACCGAGACAGCCTCTGGTTTCAGACGGTTCAGTTCAATTCAGTGATCTGTCACAGACAGCAGGACTATTTGCCTGTGTGAAGAGGTATTAGAGTACTCCCCTTGCTACTGAAATGTGAATGTTAACAGGATTTTAAAAACCCACCCGAAACTCCTTGTTTTTGTTATGTAATTGAATAGGAGGTAGAGTGCTTTGGGACCAGAACTCAGGAACCTCACCTGTACTTGCCGTAAGATAAGATCTCAGACCTGTCAGAGACAAAACACCTTTAATTTAAGGACTTTTTCCTGCAGTGAGGCACAGAGCAGCAACTAGCTATGGTGCTGTGCCAGATGTCTGTACTGACTGGGATCACGATCTCTGCTCTTTCACTTCCATTTTGTCCCCTTTTTCTGTGCTCTAGCTCCTGCTCTGCTTTGCGTGCCCTGGGGGAGAGTTGTACATCCTTGTATCACTTACAGTGTAGCTGGACCTTTCCAGTGCCTGAAATCCTAGGGGGATCTACACTGCAAGACTTGAAGCATCCAGCTGAGATGTAAATCTGAAAGCTTTTTTTTCCCTTGACTGTGTGAGCAGTCAGGGGAAGAAGAGGAAGTTTTGTCTTTCCAGGCTTATTTAGGCACATAAATGGAGACTTTGGCTCTTTGGCTGAATTACTCTCTCTCTCCATTGACCATGTAGAGAGCCTCATGAGAGCTATGTCCTGCCTTAGCCATCTAACACCAGATGACTATAAATTGGCTTTGTGTGCTATTATGACTACAGATGGGTTTTTCTTCCTCTCCAGCTTTATTTATATCTTTAATCATTTCAGTTACTGTTTGTGTGGTTTCTATGACCTCTTTTTGATAGCACAATGAATTTTTAGGTTTTACCTTGGCTACCTAAGCTAGTTTTGCTATTCTAATAATAACTCACATCAGAGAGCCTCTGTCTACAGTTTCCAGTTCACTTTTCAAGCTGCTTGTATCTACCTTCTTCAAGACCTCTCTTCAGTAGGAAGGGAAGCCATAAGACCAACACTGAGAAGATGCCATTGAAATTGCCTACATCTGAGATGGAGAGTGTTGTCTGTTACATAAAAACACTGTGAAAGAACAATTTTGCTTAAGTCACAAAATCATAGAATTATAGAATCATAAGACAAATTCAGCTGAAAGAGACTTTCACGATCATTGAGCCCAACCTTTTCCTCTAGCTGTATCAGCACCACTAAACCCTGTCCAAGTCCTGCTAACTTAAAAAAGCCATCAGCAGAGTGAGAAGAGGGTTTAAGCTAAGACTGCTAAAAAAGAGAAGTAATAGTTGAAGCTAATCTGTGTGAGTAGAATTTACTCATCTTGGTTATACAGCTGCTGTAGTAGCTCCACTGACTGGAGAGCCAGGACATCCCAGGGTTTGTTGACTGGCAGGTCAGCAAACTGCAGTCAGAAATTCCTATGATGCCTCATTTGCCAAAGCTGTCCCAAACTTCCAGCCTGCTTGACTTTTCTAATGTGTGAAAAGTAAGTCCTCCTGTGCTGCTTATCACAGTGGAAAACCATCTGGTTTTACACAGCTTCCGTTTTTAATGAGGTTTGGCCATATATTTTAATTACTGTTTTCTGGACACAAACCTGTATGTAGGGGGGGTTTACATTGATCAGGCAAATTGTACACAGTGACCCTAAGCAGCACATTAAGATCCCCTCCTGAAATCAGTGAATGTCTGTCAGTACAGCCTACTGTCAGAAATCCCAAAGAGCAGCAAAGGCCTGAAGTGCTTGGCATGAGAAAGGTGTTCATAGCTAGAGTTGTGTGCTTTATTAGGGGCTGTCCTTTCCAGGAGGAACAACCTTCTACCTCAGTGCTAGCTATTTCATTTTGGTTCCATTCCATCCTGTCCAGGACCCAGTCAGATTTTTATTTAAGGTCCAGCCGATGCCAATTAACTTCATTTTTGCATAATAACGACTTAAATCTCTTACATTTTTGTATACTTGCAAAGCATTTAAACACTACCCACAGCTTCCAGCTCATTTGAAACAAGAGTGGAAATGCATTATTTTCACTTACATTTGATTAACATTTGATTAACATTTAAATGGCTGCTTGAAGTAGATTTCTGCTGGAATAAAAGGCAAGAAAAAAAACCCCTCAGATGCATCAGGGTGTTTTTTTTTTTCAATATTCCTACAAGTCATACTTTGTCTTTCATTTTTCTATTATTTTTAGAAAGTGTTCTCTGGCAGATCATTTCTAATTCAGTAACCATTAGAAGCACATTTATGCTCATGTAAATCTTTAACTAAAGAAGGAGTTAACCACCTTATGCTGATCACTGTGAACTTGGTGGCATCACAGTTCCTACACCAGACCTTGTCCTTTAGCTCTACAAGACCAACCCAAAATTGTGAATATTTTAGGATTTATTGACTTATTAATTCAAATCCCACAGCTTGACTTTCCTTCTAATTTTAAAAAGCTTCTTCATCAAAGAAAGAGTAAGAAGTAAAATATACAGTGTGATACCTGCTCTGTTTTTTCAGCTTAAAATCTATTACCTGTAATGACTGCATTAGATAGTAAAAACATCATCAGACTCAGCACAGGCAGTGTTTCAACACTAGTACGTGATGGATGTTCTTTTCTTCATAGACATTTAATTCTTTACTAAGCTTCACTGCTAGCATAGAGTAGTTTGTAATGACCACTAGTTTCATTATGTGATCTGCACACTGGTTGACAGCCGGCTGAACAGGAGGCAGAAGTGCCCAGGTAGCAGGAAAGGCCACTGGCATCCTGGCTTGTATCAGCAATGGTGTGGCCAGTAGAACTAGGGACATAATTCTCCCCCTCTATTGGTCACTGGTGAGGCCTCCTCTCAAGTACTGGAGGTAGTTCTGGGCCCCTCGCTTCAAGAAAGAGATTGAGGGGCTGGAGCGGGTGCAGAGGAGCAACGAGGCTGGGGAAGGGACTGGAGGGAAAGGCTGATGAAGAGGGGCTGAGGGAGCTGAGGGTGTTAAAGACTGGAGAAGGGGAGACTCAGAGAGGACCTTCTCCATCTGTACAACTCCCTGAAGGGAGTTTGTAGTCAGGTGGCATTTGAGTTCTTCTCCCAGGCAACTAGTGCCAGGACAAGAGGGCAGGCCCTGAAGCTGTGCCAGGGGAGGGTTAGGTCACGGAAAGAGTGGTCAGAGCCTGGAATGGGCTGCCCAGGGCAGTGGTGGAATCCCATCCTTGGTGGTGTTGAAGAACAGCCTGGCTGTGACCCTTAGTGCCCTGGTCTGGCCAATGCAATGATGCCAGGTCATGGACTGGGCTGGATGAGCTCAGAAGTCTTTCCAGCCTCAATAATTCTGAACTTGTGATGACAACAGCTTTTAACAGCCTAATCTGTTTGCAGTTCCCTTGAGGTGTCTTTCTATGCCCCCCTATGCTGGTATTGTTCCAGAGGTAAGGAGATTTTCCGACAGTGTTCTTTTTCAAAGATGCCTTTGAAATTATCCAAATGATATGTGAGATTCAATTTTATTTCTGTAATGAATTTATCTTTTTTTCATCAAAATGATACAGCTGATATTTTATGTTTTTAATACAATGAGGGGGAAGTTGATCGAGGCTGGCTGGCAATGCTTAATAAGAATAAATGAAGCTGCAGAAGTTCCGTGGTTTTGAATTTTATTGTGAAGGTGTGATGGGAAAGAATAGCAGGATCTCAGCCATCAGCTGGCAAAAGAAGCTGACCTGGCGGACGGTAGGAAAAGTTGGCCAAGCTAGGGTTGTTGATTGTACTTCATCTGTGAAGGAGAACAACTGTGTGCTGTTATCGTGGCATTTTTATACCCTCAGTCTTAAAGCAGAACTGTGGTTTGATAACATCTTCATTTAAACAAGAAACTAATTCTTCTTTCTTTGACAGGAGCTAAGTAAAACTAGAGGCTCTCTTTGAACATTTCAAAGATTTTACTACTCTTGGACTGCCTGGGTGCATGTTGTTATTAATATTTCATCCTGGCTCTCCTGTGAATTCTGTGGCAATGCTTTAATTAGAGGAAGCTGAGAAGTAGCATTGTTTTGCAAATCTTCAGTTGGAAGAGGACCACTTTCAGTCCTGTCAACTTGAGAGCGGATGGTTTACACTCAAGTTTTAATTTGTGTCGATTACAGTGAGTGACCTGCAATGCAACGTGGTTAAACGCTCAACAGAAAACACCCACTATGGTATTTTATATGCAGGTGTGCTTAGCTTGCAGAGTCTTCAGCGCTGGGTAGCTGAACAGGTATTAATAGCGTGGTATCAGGCATCTATTCGACTCAGGATGCAACATGCCATCCCCACTAACTCCTGTATGTCCTTCTTGCATGAGAGTAAAATGAAGGGAATATAAATATATCTGACAAAGTCATCAGGGATTAGAAAACAGAATCCAGCAATAAATATGGTAATTAGGCAATTTGAGACTTAAAGCACAGGGTTCTTTGAAAATGCAATTTCAGGACTGAGAACCAGCACTGAAATTTTTACCATTAAGGAGAATTATGATAGAACTGAAACTTTTTAATGACATTTAAACATTTTTTATTGGGAATTTAATAACTTTTCTGCTCATGCTAGGGAAATTTTAATGATGAAGCTATGTTTAAAGAGGTTTCTGTGCACACCAGTCCTCACTAATCTATCTCATCTCCAGCAGCTGAAGTTGGATTCTTCCAATACTCTTTCTATTGCAGCACCATGATGGGGGACTACTTAGTTAGCAGTAGGAATGCGGAGTGTCTTGACTGAAAGCAATTGTGGACAGATAACCCTGTAACGATTTTCTCACACAACTTTAAATAAGCGTTGCCATTTTACAGAGTGAAGTTCCTCATAGATACCTCTGCGTGTTTTTGGGGTTGGTATTTTCCATTGTAATGCCCTGTTAATAAAGCAAATAGTTTGGGGTTGTGTAAGTAGCCATTTCTTATTAATGAAGGGATGACGACTTTTAAAAACAGTGTTCAAATAACCAAAGATACCTGGTCTAAAAATATAGCAGCACAGGTTTATTTTCATCTGTCACATCCCGATCTTAAGGTTCATGGATTCACTTGGGGTCAAATTAAGGAGATTTACACCATAGATCTCCTGTAAAAATCACAGTTTACTGAAATGATCAGATTCTGAACTCAGAAGGTGCAGAAATCAGTAAGGATGCCCAACTCAGTGACTACAGGAGAGAAAGAGGGGAAAAGGCAGAGGAGAGTTAAGAGGTCAGATCAGCACTCAGGACTGCAGGTTCTAGCTCTCTCCATCCCCACCTCGCTCCTGGGTTCAGGAGACTGCAGGGACTGTGGTGGTGGTGATAGGTGATTGATCCTTCTTCACTTCCCCAGCTCTGCAGAGTTTTGGTGTCTCCAGAGGTCCTTGGTCAGACACTCGTTCTGGCTGCAGGATGGGGAATGCTGATGGTGAAGTTGCTCCGCACCGTTCACATCTCTTCCTTTTATACTGGCTACCAGCCTGTGTTTTTCTTAAGTGAGTCCTTGAGAGACAAAAGCTTCTCATGTTCTCAGGCTCTGCAGATCCCCTTCCCATACAGAGCATTACCAGGTGCAGGGTCCCTCCTGTTACCCTGTTCATGGGTTGTCTTCCATTTGCTTACAATTACTTGAGCTATCTCACTTGTTATTAACCAAAGTTGATGACATTTTTCTGCCAAGTCACTATTCTTCCCCCTCTCCAATCTGCCAACAGCCACAGAACTGCTGCTCAGCCTGTGGGGAAATAGTTTGGACTTTCAAGCCTTGGCAAAACTCAAATAGAAAGCCTGTTCATGGCACCTGTGGGGAATGTATGGTGGTAATTCAGGCTTGGTGATGAACCATAAATTCTCTGGCACACATGTGAGGATCGTATGCGTAGTCATAGCCAGGTTGTTGCATTGTGGGAGTCCTTATCTGGATCCCCACGTATCCCACCAATGTCATGGGTCAAAGACTCCCACCATATTTCAACCAAGAGCTCCT
>VZRI01000452.1:170772-201403 GCA_013397515.1 Upupa epops
AAACTTTAAACTTTTCTGCAGAAAACACTCAGATTAGACTGACAGATTCAAGCACAGCATAGCTCCATGCCTCACAACTGCAGACTTACACCTTTTCAATACTCCAGAGTATGAAGGTGAAGCGGAGCCTTTTAAATAGTATCTGCAGCAGTGATATCTTTAATGAGGACCCATTAGTGATGACTGATGCAAACACAACTAAGCAAGCTTTACTGTGGCTGGTAAAATTATTACAACTAACTTTTAAGGCTGAGGTGGAAGGAGAGCTGGCAGGAAATGATCAGAACCATGCATCAGCTGCATTTCCCTTGGGTTTGGCTAAACAAAGTGTGCGATTCTCCAGCCACCTTATTGTTGCAGGAACCACTGTCTCACACACTAATTGCACAGGTTATGGCTTAAAATGTGTGCCGGTGAGATATGCTGTGCTGCTCTTCAAACTGTGCCATTAGACACTCTGAACTGCTTCCTACACCTTAAATCTGTACACAGGTACTTAAAGAGTTCGGGCAGTTTGAACCCTTTTACCAGGATATAATCAATATATATTCAATATAACTTTCCCTTCTGTCTGGTTGCAGTACAGCAAGCAGGATGGAGAGACTGATGTGTGCTAACAGCTAATGAATAATCTGTATGCCTCGGAGAGCAGACCCCCTTGATTTTTAAAGCTCTTCTGTGTCACTTCAGCTCCCCAGACTGATCAGTATCTCTCAGACAAGGCTTTGTCATCGGATTGTGTCAAAGGATATTCTGGCACTCGCGATACTAACAATCTGCTACTCAGAGGATAAATAAACATTTGCATCATTGTGTGTTTAAAACTAATCCTGAAAGACATTAGCTTGCATTTGCAAATGTCCTCAGTGACAGGGGCTATTCCCTGTGTCATCAAGACAGGCATACAGTGAGCTCCCTTTCTTGGCATGTCTCAGCGTGTTTGATTTCCATCTGAGCACGGTGGGATACTCTCTTTTCTGTTTTGTTTTTCAAGTGAGGAAATCCCAAAGTGAAGCAGCTCTGTGGAATTCAGCTGTCTTTGCTGGAACTGCTTTTGTGCAAAATCAATGCCAAGTTAATAATGACCTCAACTGGACATCAAATCTACTGTACGCTGGAGACTTCTGGGTTGCACTGTTACATTACAGTGCAAAACAACACAGGGACGAGAGACAGACTGTGGGTATGTGTTCACCATTGCCGTTTTCAAAGGGACATACTTGGCTCTTCCATTAAGAGAGAACATTGACCTTAACATCTCAAAACCTTCCAAAACCTGAAATAAACCCACATCCATTTCCTGATGCACGAGTATTCCCTTGAATGCATGGCACCTTGGTTTGATGGCTACAGGCACATGCTTTACAGCGAGGATAATGAACCCGGAAAGCAGGGAAGCAACATCAATCCCAGAGCACATTAACGCCCTGAAATAAATCCTGATAAAGTGGTACCACTGTGATCTCGTGTTGCTTTTTGTCCCTCAGTTGTAGCAGCATCTCAGTCTGGGTTGCCGTATCACACACTCTCTGTGGGCTGCAGGTTCGTAAAGCAGGGAATGAATTACATTCACCCGTTTGGTTAGTTTTATTGTCTGTGGCATATATGATAAAGAAAGTGACTTTGTAGTGAGGGATCGGTGACTGATGCTGCGTACGCTGGAAATCATATAAGTCATGGCTGGTCCTGTGCGTGTAACTGAGCCCAGTCTCATGTGAAGAAATCATACAAATGCACCTGACTTGTGGCATTCCTGCAGCCTGGAAACTCAGACACATTTTATGGCTCTTCCTTTGTTCTGGGTGCTCCCTAATGGCATCCCACATTTCTTTGTGGCTCATTCCTACCTACCCTCAGATCACAGATCTGCAGCAGCTTCCTGGCCGTAGATGCTGCTGCAGGACCCAAGCACACATGGCCCCAGCCAAGCGTCTCTTGCCCCAGCTTTCCCATGCAGATTACTGTTCTGTGAGCAACTGCTCTTCCTCTGTGTTTTTCAGAAACGGTTCTTCAGAGGCTTTGTGGAACAGCAGCAATACTCACAGCTGCTCCCTAGAGAGACCCAGCCCTCAGTTCAGGAAGGGCCCCAGCCCACAGCAGGGGAATATTTCCTGTGGGACTGCAGCCATAGAGAGCTCAAGTGGGAGCAAGGTGCTACTGAAGGCTGCAGCCTGGGGAAGGGCGCTCTCCTCTCTGCTGCATGCCACTGATGACCTCTGTCTTGAGACTAATTATTGGTGACCAGTTATGGTCTGTGATGTCTCCAGTGGACACAGCTAGTGTCAGCAGTTTCTCTTCTTAATCAGATTCAGCACACAACTCACATGAATGAAAGGGGAAAAAATCGTACTTTAGGGAAAAATCCTAATTTAGGGGGAAATCTTGGGGATATTCTCAAGGCTTCAGGGGCCATTTAGAACAGTTATTTTCTACTTAATTGTAGTTAATTACCTAAACCAGTCTTTCTACCATAGAAACCAACTGAGCTCAAGCAATGGAAAAATGCAGCGAAGCTTGAAAGCCGGGCCAGGAGTTTTGGATTGCCTCAAGGGAATTCATGTGAAGAAAGGGTACAGGCAGCTGGACGTGAGAGGACCTGTATCAAAGTGAGTACTGCTCTTATTTCCCAAGTAGGAAATAACAGGATAAGAGGAAATGGTCTCAAGGTGCACCAGGGAGGTTTATATTGGGTACTAGGAAAAATTTCTTCACCAAAATGAAGTGCCCAGGGAAGTGATGGAGTCTTTGGAGGTATTTAAAAAGCACATAGATACTGCACTTAGGGATATGGTTTGCTGTAGACTGTCAATGTTAGGCTGCAGTTGGCTCAATGACCTCAGAGGTCTTTTCCAACCTAAACAAATCTCTGATTCTAGGACTTGGTTATTGAGGGCTTCCTCAGTGCTGGAAGTTTGAACTTTGAACTCTAATGCTCAGACTCCAAAGAACTGAACAATGTGTGTGTGCTAATACAATGTATTTTAAAGCAGTTCTTGGAATACAAGAGCTTGGAAGTATGGTAGCACGCTTAGAGACCAGCATCACTTTTAGTTCATTATGCAAATGTCCTTGAAAATGCATGGACATATAACAAACGCAAACCCTGTAATTCGTGGTACAATCTTCTACGCTGGGGGACTTCCTATATGGGAGCTAGGGAAGTTTAGCTTGAAAACGTGCATGGGAAATGTTTATATAACTAGCTAGACACAAACTGTAAGGATCAATACCTTAATTGATTAATTTCAGTTGTGTAGACCAGTTCTTAGAGTAATTATTTGACAGATCTTAATTGATTAGCTTACTTTTTTTTGAAGGCATTATCAAAGTTCCCATTCTCCTGGGGCATCTCCATTTCCAAGAGGAATATATCATGTACATAGCTAATTTCCCAGCCCCTGTCACAGCACATGCTGCTCTGGGACAAAGCTCAGCCAGCCCAGGGAGCTTTTCTTAGCAGCCGGTGTCAGAGGTGTTCAGCTGAACCATGTGGGAAACAGCTGCTCCTGCAGTGAAGTAATTCTCAGACATCTGAGCACCTGCCTGGGCCTGGAAACTACAGAACAAAGAGTAAGAGCTGCTGCCTCCTGAGTGTGTGTGTGCAGAGGATGTGGCAGCAGGGCAGGCAAAAGCTGTGTTGTCTGCGTAGGAGCAGCCTGAGCTGCATAACTTTACAGCATAAGGGTGCAGTGAGTTTCACCAAGGAAACAACACTTTCCCCAGCAAAGTCAACACAAAAATATTCCACCTATGTCACCGGGGGTAGTACTTTGCCTGAAATCTTGGGATTATGGTTGCAAAACAAGGTAGAGCATCTGCTCCGGAGTAAGTACCGTGTGTGAGCCTCTGTGTGTGCACACGTGTGTGAATGGACTCACTACAGCTTCCACAGGCAGGATGTTCCATGTTCTGGCTTGTATTTTCTATGGTCATATAAGTTCCATGTAAGTTCCATGAATTGTTGAAGAACATAGAGCTCCAAAGCCAGCACTGAACAGGCTCATGCTTTGTTCACAGAGCTTTTATTGTTTGTAAGACTCCAAGATGTGAACCTGTTCATTTAATTCACTCTACCACAACCTTCCTAGCAAAGTGCAACACTCCTGTTCCAAAAGCAAAGGAAATCAACTTGAGGAAATATATTTCTGGTTTTGATTCTCAGATGTAACAGAATAGTTTTTGCTGACAAACTAGGGAGAAAAATCAATCATCTGAGGCAAGAAGCAAGCACAAAATGCTTTAGCCCACGTGGATAAAATGAGATATAAGCAACTGGAAACAGAGACTTTTCATGGAAAACGTTAAGCATCCTTATCTCCCTGTGTTGCTAGCAGCTCCATCTGTTATACACAGTAAAAAATACTGAGACCAGAAGAGCAAACACAGCAACAACCAACTTTATTTATTGAAATGAAGATGCATTAAATAACATTCCTACATCAAAATGTCCTGCAAGAAAAAAACCCAACAATCTCACCCGTCAAGGTTTCCCAGTACTGAAAGAAAAATGCTGGAGACAAAGAGTTGCTGTAGGAAGATGTAAAGATATGTATGAAGACTCTGAAATACAGAGGGCAGAAGGATTTCTAACATAGAAGAGCCTTTCTATAAAATATTCCAGCCTGCTTTTTCTCTGGCAGCATTAGACACCTTGGTGATTATATTCTCTTTTCTTTACATTACCCCTTCTGAAAGTATGTTGGTCACAGTGATTTGTCCTTTCCCTAGAAGGTTATGAAGTGTAACTGTATTTTGATGGTTAATCATTAAACGGAGCCTTTTCTATTTGCAGGAACAGAATGTTTCCTAAAAGAAATGGTGTCTGAAATGAGGTGCCTTGCATTTGAGCAACCCTGGCTTGCAAATAACCCACCAGTTCTGTAAGCAGTGGCTCGTGCACATGAGGCACTGTCTGAAGAAGCTACTGGGACCATTTTGCTCACAAGTAGTGAACTGGCCCCAACTGCACTTTAAGAAACAGTCATCTGTTTCTGTGCAGGATGTTATCTCAGTTATCTGAAGAATGTTTTATGCTGTGCTTGCTGCAGATGACAGTATGTTTTTATTCTACGCATTCCCAGACAGCTTACCTGAATAGCAAGCCCACTTCTGCTCTCAATAATCATAGAGAAGTAGAGTATTTGTTTCCCTGGGAAGAAGTAGTAAACACTCTGGACGAACAAACTGCTTCAGCTTCCTTCTCTAGCACTGCTGAAGTGAGACTGCAGAAGCTGTAACAAGCTTTGATACTTCCATTTGCAGCATCTACTGCTGATTCCCAAAATCAAGGATTTAAATCAAATCAAAACTTTGCCTAAAGCAAAAATCAGTCTTGGAGAGACAAATACATCACTGCATTTGATTCGGGCAAATGCCCATCTTTTGATCAAAAACTTCTTCCTGCTAAAGAGTTCCTTTCACACCCAGACGTTCTCAGTGCTGCTATAAAGCCCTGTATGTAGTTATGCTAAATTTACAGCCATCTGCTTAGCTGAAGCCAGTTTTGTACTTTTAGTGAAAATAAACTCCCAAAGCAATCGATGTGACTTCAATGTTTGCAGCATCAGAGCTCTCGCATTTGTATCTTGGTCAAGAATGTTCTTAAAACAAGCCCCTAAAATGATCTGAGTTCCACTATAACCCCCTGGAGTATGATAAATTGCTTAGCTGCGTCACCAAGTGCATCGGGTATCAACATTTTAGGGAGAAATTTCCATTAAATTAAAACCTGGAAATAACAAGGGGCGAGGCTGTGCTCCACCAAGCAGATGACTAACCCTGATAACCCTGCTGATGATTCTACTGTTTGAATGTAGAACCCAGGTGCAGTCTTGAAATCAAGCATCAGCTCACCACACCCCTGGGATGTGTCTACAAAGATACTCCTGCCTAGCCTTCTAGCACCAGCCCATTGTCACATCCCCGTGGTCATCACACAAAGACCTCAAATGGCATGTTGTGAATAAACTCCAACCTGATTTCCTTGTGGTGTGATAACAGCTTGAAGAGGCTCTAAAGTGACCTCAGTGCTCATAAATACAAAAGCTCCCTGTCACCAAAATGAGTAAATCCAGATGAACTCATACCTGCCTTCACATCCACACTTGGGCTGCACTCACTCCCATCACAGCTCAGAGCTGTTCTGTATTTTGGAAGGAACACAGCTAATAAACTAGTTTTGTTGCCAGGGTTTCATTAATCATTTTCAGCTCTAAGAAGAGAATGTGCCATGTTGCTCAGAAAGTCTTTATTTTCATGAGGTGTTAGTATCAAGTTCCTTCCCTGGTCTCCAGCAGCAAAGACACACCTTAGCTTGTATAGAACAAAGGAGATCTCATCCAGCCCACCAGCCCACGACCTAACATCAGCATAATAACTGAGACCAGGGCACTAAGGGCCACAGCCAATCTGCCCTTAAACACCTCCAGGATGGGGACTCCATCACTGCCCTGGACAGTCCACTCCAGGCTCTGAGCACCCTTTCTGTGAGGAGGGCTTCTTCACATCCAACCTAACCCTTCCCTGGCAGCTTCAGGCCCTGTCCTCTTGTCCTGGCACTAGTTGCCTGGGATAAGAGCCTGCCCATCACCTGACTACAACATCCCTTCAGGGTGTTGGAGAGAGAAGGTTCCCCCTCGGTCTCCTCTTCTCCAGGCTGAACACCCCCAGCTTCCTCAGCCTGTGCTCATCAGACTTCCCCTCCAGTTACTTCCCCAGGCTCATTGCTTCTCTGGACCTGCTGCAGCCCTTCAATCTCTTTCTTGAAGTGAGGGACCCAGAACTGCCCCCAGTATTTAAGGTGAGGCAGTACAGGATGGGGAGTTATGTTTCTAGCCCTGCTGGCCACACTATTCCTGATACAATCCAGGATGCCTCTGGCCTTCCAGGTCACCAGGGCACACTGCTGGCTCCTGTTCAGCTGGTTGTTAACCAGTACTCCCAGGTCATTGTTTAAACCACCACCTTTTCTCCCCATTTCAAATATGAAAAACACATGTCAGCTTGTTAGACCTGCGCTTTACAGGTGACCCTGCTGCCCTAGTTTGAAAACTTTGGATTATTTGTTCGACTTGTTTTGTTTCCTATTCCCAGACATCACTGATGCCTGGACACTATAAAAAAGGGAACCAGCATTTTCCTGTGGGATTGGTGCTCCATGCAAATCTTCCCTTCCCGAGTTCATTTGACTGGGTGATTTGCATAATTTCCTGCACTCACCTATGTGTAGCCCACTCCAGTGTTGTAGGGATCCGTCTAAACTTGCTGTGTGCACCGTTTTCAGAGGGAAGTATTCCTTTAGATGTTGATGAAGTTGTGGTGATAATTTAATATAAGTAGTTTTGCTGTAGTGGGGAACTGACGCTTGTGACTTTGCCCTATCGTTGAACTTGAAGTGCCTGGGGGGAAACATCTCCAGTGCTGGGAAGTGTGCAGGATCCTGTCTGTGATGAGAATAATCTCAACCCAAATAACATTGTAATGAATCTTCCCTCTTCCACCGGAACATTTCAAGTTCTTATCGTCCGCAGGGGCATGGTGCCTCACCCCATTTATCACAGCCTCCAAACTACACTTCATGGGGTTTTGGTACTGACCTTCCATTTCCAACAACACTTCAATCTGAGGGCTGCAGTGTTTGTCAGACTTACGGACTCGTACCTTTCTAATTCTCAGAGGTGGATGGTTGTGAGTCGCTTTGCTCCTCAACTCCCCAGGCTTGGTGCATGGAACAGGTTTGTAAATCGGTTTCTGCCTTTCCCACTGGTTTTCCACTGGTTTCCTGAGGACCATATTGACAGACACTGAATGATTTTGACTTCTATAGCGTGATGGGATGAACATCAACACATTCACACAGACTGTTTCCACCTGGGTAGGAACAAGTCTGTCTGTATAGGTGCATGATTCAGGTTGGTGCTGCTGCTATGAACGTTTACTGATGAGCTCCTTTGGAGAGTCCACCACTGCTCATTCAATGTGTTTGCTCTTACGCACAACATAGGGCACACTGACACCTCGATCCTTTCTCCTCACAAAAAATGTGTAAAATTACTTTTTTCCTTTCCCTGTGTTCTCTGAGGGTGAAGACCACCCTCAAGGCAGATGCCAGCTTGCATCTAGCAGCTATGGTCTCGCTCTTGACATTGATTTGACACTTGTAGGTAATTTACACCTACAAGTTCATATGAAATGAACACTTGTGCTAGAGACAGAGGAACCCAGGGCAGTGCTTATGATCTTCAGAGCTGGGTTTGCATTTTACTTTGTCTATTGAGTCACCCTGTGTATCCCAGAGTGTTGACAGCTGCTTCTGTCATTGCCAATCAAACATCTTCTGGTTGAGTTCTGTTTCCCTCAGTCACATAAAACCTTTGAAGTGTTTCATCAGTAACTGGTGCAACCACACTGAAGCACAGTGTCCCAGACATTTGTAAATACGTGCTCAGTTTGCTTCTCACCTGTGATATTAATGTTCTCTTTAATTTCCTTATTCTGTTGCAAAATTTAAAGATGACTCCAATGCTGCCTATCATTGGGCACACGGCACTCTCCTGAGACCTTTCACAGGGCTCACGGCTCCTGAGATTGCGACAAGGCACTTCACAGGGCGTTCACTTTTCCTGTCACAGCTAGTGAGGAAAATTGCTTTCTGTTTATCTTTATAAATAATCTGATTCGCCAGAAAATAGTGTCTCGACCTTTTTAACCTCCTGAACTTTCAAACAGCTTTCAGGCAGCTGCAATGTTCCACTGCCTTTCTTTTCTCCAATCAACCTGTTCATGAAGTGTTATCTCCTGTTCTCAAACAGAATTGAATTCCTCCAATTACTGGGACTGAATGCAAAGCAGATAGTATTCAGTGTCTGTATGAGTAACAAACAAAGTATTCATTGATCACTGCTCATGGTTGATATGCAGCATAAAGACTTGGTTTAAGCAGTGGATCCAGTTTGGGGGATGTGAAATAGCTGCTATTTTTTCACTCTGAGCTTCATCTTGGGCTCATGGGAAGCCCATCAACTTCAGAGATTGAATGATGGAAATAGCAGTAAAAATGAAACAAATCAGGCCTTGCTGCACATGTACAGACTTTCTAGCAGGATATTAACCTTGCTTGGTGCCCACTTTTTCATAACTTGTTTTTCCACTCTGTCTCTTTATATAGCTGCACCTAACAAGATAACTAAGGCTGCACTATGCTGTTGTGGCGCATGTACATCACGGTACCAAGTGATGTCACAGACCAGATGCTCTACTGATGTAAATCAAGAGTAATTCAGTGGCATCTACAAGGAGTACTGGTTTATTAATCAATATATCAACTGGAGGACTGTCACTTAATACGTAGAGATATATTCACACATAAAAGAACTACATATAACCCTAAATTTATAGTCACCATGTTGTCAAGTCCATCACACTTGACAAGGAGGGCTGATAGGTGAGGTATGCAGAGTGTCCAGGCGATGATGTGGAACAGTGCTTTTATCTTACAATTGACAGCAAAGATCAATGAATTCAACACAGACTCTGCTCCAAAAGAGCTTCGATCCTGGCAGGGCTACGCTGTATTAATATCATGTTATGTTTGCATTTCTCTGTGTGCATGTGCACATTGCAAATACATCATTAGAGTGCTGGCACACCCAAACACACCGTGTGCTATGCAATAGACACAGCATCTGAGAGTAAAGACTTCCCATACAGGAGAACTGGGAACAGGAATAGGAACAGAATGATGTGTGAAAACAGCTGTTTCCAAAGAATCCCTTGCCTCTCCTGACTGCAGATTGCCAGAGTTTCCTAGAGACCGCACAAGATACAAGGCTGTGCATTATTAAAGAGGAAGGCGCAGAAATCCCTCATGAGATTTCAATATGAACACGTTCCTTAAAGAGAGAGGCTGATGATGCTGATGCTGGGATGTGCTACAAAAATGCACATGTGTTGAAACCTGGCACTTTTCTGTGCCAGCACAGTACATGCACTGAGCAGTCATCTGATGGCTCAAAAACATCTGTGGCAAGATACCTCGTTCAATTCAATCCTTCACCTTGCCAGGATTTTTGCAAGGTATTTCATGGTAAATACAATGTGCCCTTCCTGAAACCACTGGGCACCTCCACCAAATACCTCACTGCCCCTATTTTCTGGAGGATAACAGCGATAATGCAGAACACAGTACAAAACTCACTGTGAGAATCCTCACCACTCACAGAAAACAAATAGATCTATCAGGAGACTTCAGCATTTGCCATATCAAAGGACATTCATGGTACCCCCCAGACAGTGCTATAGAGGTGGAAGAGATGAGATTGGGGCACCAAATTTAAGGAGGCATAACAAAGCACATTCACCACAGCCTGCTACAGATGCAGATGTAGTAGCCCTCTTTTAGGGTCCATCTTAGTAGCCCTCTTTTACAGTGTTTAACATGCTGCTGAGGAATCTATATAGCCACTTTGAGCCTGCCTGAACCCAAACTTTACCTTCAGGGCTGAGAAGTTTCATGACTTACAGGATCTGTTGGTAGTTAGTGTCACTGCTTGTCGTGTGCAGGTGCAGTTATGAGGTATTTTCTGCCTGGCAGGTACCAAGACAGTGGTTCTGCTGACTAATCAGTGTTTCTGAAATTGTGGGAGTTTTGTACATTTTCTGCTTGGAGATTAAGCTGAGCAGCTCTTGATCTGCTCTCTGTTCAACATGAGGGAGGTAAATTAACACAGACGTGGGTGGAAAAATTGAAGTTTAAATCTGGAGGAAAGGCAGGTTTTGAGAGATGGGAAGATAACAAGCAGCGTATGAGCAGTTAGGGAGGGAGGATGAACTAACACAAGAAAGGCCATTTTACATCAATTGGTGAGTGCCTACCGTTTTAATTCTGTCTGGCTATGACCAGTCCTTGCTGCTTTCTTGATAGGACAGCTCAGAATAGACATCCAGTTCCCTATCTCCACCAACAGGTCTAATGTCTTAAAGCAACTGAGCACCATGCATGTCACGTTTATGTGTTGGACTAAACATCTCCGAACCCTCCAGAAACTCATTTACCTGCGGAGGGACAAGAAAATGGATTCATTTGCCTCACCAAGCTTCTTATGGGCTACAGGAATAAATTAGTATCGATAGCATGAAATGGATCAAGACTGGACAAACTAAAATACTCCAGCAATGAGTCTGAAACGTTAATAAATTCATGAGGAAATACATGAAACCAGCGGTATGGAGTAAGGGAGTTAACGGATGTGAATCACTAGTGACACAGAGACAAGTTACTTAGCATGTCAGGTCATGATGTATTCATCAAGCCATCTCAACTCAGATATGCTCAGTAAACTTTTATCTTAGAGTTCTTACCATCCACACAGTCTGCTTTGGCTGTTTTTACACCTCCTCCTAATTTCAGAGGAGTCAGAGGTTGTACTCTAGTCTGTGACCTGGCTGTTTATTTTGTAGCTAGAGGTCACCTTTATACCTGACGAGCATCCTTATCAAACTAAATGCCCTTTTTTCTCAGGCATCAAAGCTTTGTCATGATAAGAAAACCAGAGTTGAAAGATCATACTGAGGAGAGTGACAGGGTGGGCAGCACACAAGCAGGAACAATAAGTCCTATCTATTTTTTCACCATGATTAGGATGCTATTTTGTTTCTGGTCACTGGACATAGCCAGCACCCCTCGGAGGTAATAGTAGCAATGGTTCTTCAAACATCCAGGCACACAAGTGATAAAGAACAAGAAAACATACACAGCAGAGTGTAACTCTAAGTACACGCTCCAAGGTGAGAATTGTTGTGGTGTCCATACCTTTCTTTAGCAGACACTGGCTTCTCCTGCGGCAGAACAGAGTGAATAAATACTTAGTGCTGTCTCTCTTCAGGGAACAACTGCAACTACAGTCAGTGGAAATAGCACCTACCAAGGCTCTGCTCTTTACTGTTCTCTCTTTGAATGACTGGAGGATTGGACATAATCTTTGAAGGCCAGCAGTCAAATTTGTGTGAAAGGACAAGGAGACTGATTGTGGTCAATGCTGCTGTGGCTTTCTTGTATTCTAGCTCCCTGTTACTCTCACCCAGTGACAGCAAAGGCAGTCATTGCTGCTTAAAAATCACTGGCTGCCACACAAAAACTTGGGATTGTGCTCAGGATGTGCAGCTGACACTTCAGGGACACAGGTATCACCTAAAATGTGGTGCTCTCTGTA
Source organism: Upupa epops (assembly GCA_013397515.1). Taxonomy (NCBI): domain Eukaryota; kingdom Metazoa; phylum Chordata; class Aves; order Bucerotiformes; family Upupidae; genus Upupa; species Upupa epops. The sequence goes on from VZRI01000452.1 coordinate 182,982, forward strand.
AGTCAACCTGCTATGGATTCTTAATTAGAGCACGAGGAGAAGACAGCAACCACTGTAATGCAGTATTAACCTCTCTTATTGAGATGCAATGGTCTGCAGCTGTGGTGACTTTTACTCAAGAATGTTAGACATCACCAAGAATTCCCTTCAAACCCGTGAGCTGCGTTAGGTAACTGGATAAATATTTGCAGTAAGATAAGCCTGGCATTTTTGATGTTCATGGTATTTCTTATGTGAGGGAGAACAGCAGATGCAGACTGTAACTCTGGCTATATTTGGTCATCTTGAAAGATGGTAGAACTCAAAAGATGACAAGCACACAATGATAACCATGGTTTTACTCTAAGGGAGCACAGGTTGTGCTTATCCAATTGATGGAGTAGCTCCAGCCCCAGTCTATCTGCAGCTACCATTTGGCAGGTGACACATTTACTCTGTCATAACTCTCTCAGAGACCTCCAAACAAGAGTCAAAATATTCTCCTGCACAGAGGAGGCCAAGTCTTCCTCCCTGAGCACAGTGCTTGTGGCTCAGTAACATTCATGCATTTTACATTAGGACCAGCAGAGTTCTGTTTCCCCACCATGCTCAGAACACAGCTGAAATGCAGACATTCCCAGGTCAGAGAGGACAGATTCATAGCCCATCCTGGAGGGATGTGTCTGGTATAAAGACATTGCAGAAGAAAGCCCCATGGAAAATAGTCCACAGGAGTATACAGGGAGACCCAGATGCTGATCAAGGGAGGCTCTGACCAGTCCCTTAACTTTGTGGAGGGCTGAGGTCTTGGGAGTTCTGCTCATTTACAGGGGCTGAGGAGGGGACTACATATCCACCAGCTATGAGATTTAGTTTGCTGAAACACATATCAGCTTGTGTTTAAAGCCATGTAAATATTATTCTGGTAGTCTGTATTCCCAAGCCTTTACTTTGATAGGAAATAAAACAGTGTCAGTCAGAAGAAACTTCTTCATGCAACACAGTTGAGAAAGAGCAGAACGAAACTTACTCTGTCCAACTTCCACACTTGGATTTATTCCATCTGAGTGTGGGTGACAGTCCTGGGCTCAGGGTGTGACTTTTGGGGGACTGTTCGCACAAGCACACGTCAGCATCCGCACAGAAATGGTGTGTAACCTCTATATTCACTGAGATGTGAATATGTGCACATACACGTTTACTTTACACATGGACTTTTAAATTCCTGTGAATGTATACACACTCAAAACTTTGCCTATGTGCGTGTGTGCTCCGTGTGCCTCTGTGTGTGCATATATTTACACATAAATTTATTGAGAGGGGAAGAAAGAGATTGAGTACACATGAGAAAATAATTCAGTTCTCCTAAGATCTGAAATGCCCTCTGGATGTGCGTGCCTCTCTTTACTAAGTAGAGAAGAAACCTAAGGAGACTGAAAAAAAGGTTGTTTTTAGTAATAAATTCCCCAGCCTGCACTACTAATACCATTGTAACTTATTACACTGCAAGGTATTTGGAATTTAATTAACTTGGCTTTTAATCCTGATGGCTTGCTTCTTTCTTCTGCTGTGAGCAACAAAAATGAACTATGTACTTTCACCTTTATTGCCAACCAGTGTCCAATCATCCTCACGTTTATTCTCTCAGACGGCACACAGTTCCGCTGTTTGGGAATGCAAAGGCTGAAGTCAACAGTTCTTTCTCGTTAACAGAAACAAATAAATAAAAAATCTAGCATCCTTCTTGCTTTGCAAACCAATATGTTTTATACTACTGTCACTGATCACAAGTCGTGTTGTTTCAGTTCAATTCTGCCTTCAAAAGCTGTCATTTCAAGTATCCCTGGACTTAATCTGGGGAAGATGCTAGCCCAAGGTCCATGCAGAATGTTTAATGACTTGTGCACTGAAATGATTCCCATGGTTGTGGCTCAGTGCTGCAAGTCTGAGTCTAACAAGCAAATTCACACCCACAAAGTTCCTTTCAAGTCCAGATAACTTTTTGCACACTTTGGCAAGCACCAAATGTGGAAGAAGCTGGCTTGGCTTTCCACAGCAGGTACAGTGGTGCCTTCTACTCCTTTTACTTCAGCAATCGTTAACACTTTTTTCTCTGCTGCTTTGTGCAGCAGGAAGGTTTTCCCTGTTCTGCCATTAGGGTTAGGGTTAGGGTTGTTATTTAACACAGGAAGACTGTACTGATAAAACATGGGCTAATCCAATGGCAACTGGCTGTTGATACAGCTGCTGTTGATACAGCTGCTGTGGCCACTTGTCTCTTTAAAGTAACAGGACAACCACAACTGCTTTAGTTACTAATGGACCCATGAGACTAAGGGGTCTCTGTTGCCCCTTTTTTCTGAAGCAGGGCAGAACCTCTCAAGGCTACCAACAGTCACAGGAATTCAGTGCAAGAGGCTGAAGAATGCATTTATCTCTGCTCCTTCTTCAGAGCACTTGGCTTGTTATACAGAACCTGAAACTATTTGTTGATGAGGATTTCAGTTGTGTGGAGTTTTAGCCAGGTGAACTGTGTTGAATTTTGTAACTGTTAATGTTTGCCTGAGACAGCCCAATTTCTCCCAAATCTGAGTGGTGAAATTGCTTCTTGATCTTGCATCAACACCAAAGTGATTTCTGTGTATGAACAGCACAATGTTGCTCACAGTATCTGTGGTGACTCTCCATGCAGACACTGCATGCTGTGGAGAAGAGGGCTGATGCTCCCCCAGACCAGAATTTCATTTCTATGTGCAGTTCTGTCTCATATTTGCTGCCCATTCCAGACTCAAATTTGCAGATGCTTGTTCTGTGAAGAAGTGGAAAGAAGAAGCTCTCAGCTTCGAAACTGCACTGGATTTATGTCACATCACTGTAGAATCTTTGACACAAAGAGGTGAAAGAGTAAGTGCTGCTATCAATAAATAACAGCATCTTCCAAGCAGCCTTTCTCTGTGGCAATAGTTTCCATTTAGCCTCTCCTAGAACACACCACTGTGATCAGCTAATGCGGTACTTGTGTTTCCCCATCAGTGGTACCAAAACGTGCTTTAGTGCTTGAGCAGAAGACCTACTCAGCATTACTTACAAAAGCTCTGTTTGCTAACTAAACAGTTTGCACTAGTTATCACAGAGTCTAAAAGGACAGGCTGAGGGAGTGGGGTTGTTAAGCCTAGAGAAGAGAAGACTCCAGGGACACCTTAGTATGCCTTCCAGTACCTGAAGGGAACCTACAGGAAGACTGAAGAGGGACTTTACACAAGGGGATCTAGTGATAGGACAAGGGGAAATGGTTTGAAACTGAAGAAAAGAGGTTCAGACTAGATCTCAGGAAGTTCTTCAGTGCAAGGGCAGAGAGACTTGAATAGGTTACCCAGAGAGGCAGTGGCTACACCCTCCCTGGAGGTGTCCAAGGACAGACTGGATGAGACCTTAAACAACCAAGTCTGGTTGGAAGGCATTGTTGTCCCTGGCAGGAAGGCTGGAGACAGATGACCCCTACGGTCCCTTCCCCTAAACCATTTTTTGATTCTATGATTCTGTATCATACTGCTCAAAATTCACCTAAGGCAAACACGGCTGCTTGAGATCAACATCTGGATCGCAACTTCATTCATTTCGCTTTTACACACCAGGGATATTGTGTCACATTCTCAATCTCCTTTTTTTTAGCATGCACCTCAGCAGAATCACTCATTTGCAGCCAGAAGAGAATACAGGCACATAAATGACAAATTCAGTTCTTGCAATTCAGTTTCATCATTCTTTCCTCAAATTTGCAAAAGGGTTTTGCTAATACAGTGCTTTAAAATATACAGCGTGAATCTTAGCCCTTCACTGCAGCATCCTATAATGACGACCCTAAGAGTGGCAAGGAAATTACTGGCTTTTCCCTTACCCAAAAAAAGGGGCAAAACCATCCAAAAATTCAGAACATGTTTCTGTGGAAATACCAAGCCTCTGTTTTCTTTCATTCAGGAGCTCTCCTTCCAGTGCTAACATCACATGGTACTTATTTGCATTACAGTTCTCGTTTTCCAGGAGCCACTGAATATGATATTTTCAAACTATGAGCCACAAGTTTTATATAAATTTATTAAATGCTCTCTAGAATTACATTTCATAATACAATGCAATCCATCACCCCATTTTCATGTTTCAAAGCAACATTCCAGCCTGCCATAACATTAGCCTATATGAAATACACAGGACATCAGCAGAGCTGGCAGGCTGCTGGGACCGCGTTTCCTCCTTACTCTTTAAATGTTAACATTGCTTTACCCTTCATGCTTCTGCAAAAGTGCACAACGGATCCGGAACCTCTCACACCCTCCAGATCCACGTCACATCACCACACCAGAGTGGGTGAACAAGCGCTCTGCTCAGACTTGGAAAAGGGTGAGTTGGGAAGCACCTTGCCAGGGGTGAGTTAATCCTGCCCAGCCTAGCTGCGATACAGTAAGTTCCCTTGCAGGACTGAAAAGTCTGACACCACTGTTTGCTTGGGATGGTTTCCAGAAGTACGGTCACACCCTGTCAGGAGCTGCAAGCGTCAGCAGCCTCCCTGGGTGCTGGCTCTCTGTGCAGGGAAGCACAATACCTTGGTGAGGTGGAGCTGAAGCAGCAGCAACAAATGAGATGAGGCTTTATCACTTCATTCACAGACTTCTGATTTGGTAGCATGGCTCTAAGCTGTGGGTTTAGAAAGGAGCAGTAATTCCTGCAGAGTGTCAAAGGGTTGCTCCTTCAAGCGCGTTTCCCTTTCTAATGGGTTTTCCATTTCCCGTCAGTTTGGTACTCACTTAGCTTTAAAATTTGTTTTTCTGGAAAAACGTGGAAAAATTCAATTAGCCAAAGATGAAGTGATGCCAGGCCTATCCATGTTTTTAAGTAAGACCTTGACACCACAAAGTCTCAACTCTGCTGCTGCTTTATGTGCACATTTCAGTGCCTGCAGCTCTGGGCCCCTCACTTCAAGAAAGATCCTGAGGGGCTGGAGTGAGTCCAGAGGAGCAATGAGACTGAGGAAGAGAGTGGAGGGAAAGTCTGATGAGGAGAGGCTGAGGGAGCTGGGAGGGTTTAGCCTGGAGAAGAGGAGACCCAGTGGGGACCTTCTTTCTCTCCACAAATCCCTGAAGGGAGGTTGTAGTCAGGTGGGGGCCAGGCTCTTCTTCCAGGCAACTAGCAACAGGACGAGAGGGCAGGGCCTGAAGCTGCCAGAGGAGGTTCATGGTAGACATTAGAAAGCCCTTCCTCACAGAAAGGGTGATCAGCCTCTGGAATGGACTGTCCAGGGCAGTGGTGTTGAACGACAGCCTGGCTATGGCCCTTAGTGGCCTGGTCTGGCCGCTGTGGTGATGTTAGGTCCTGTGCTGGGCTGGATGAGCTCAGAGGGCTTTTCCAGTGTCAGTAATTCTATGATTCTGTGAATTCTGTCTCCAAGTGGCCTGTTTTTCCAAGGCCTGCTGTGGGGACCAAGGTTGAAACCCAAATCACTTCAGAGCAGTCTGACTCTCTTCTCTGAATTCATAGAAGTGTCTGAACAAAAAGCACCAGCTCTCCTATCTGTAAATAATGGGCTTCAGCGAAACGGCTCAAATACCTGAAAAAATCCTTGCCTAAAACAGAGAAGGAAGCTTTGGTTCTGGGCACCAGCCTGGAACTCTTTGAGACCGGATTAGTATGCAGGGAGTAAAGAAATGAAAAGACAAACTGTGGCTTTAAAATGTCATTGCAGAAACATGCATGCATATTCTCTCAGGCCCTGCCTGGTGCTTCAGAAATGCAGCAGGCAGTGATAATGACACCATTTCCTAGCTCCACTAATCCCAGGGGATGTACAAAACGCTCGACAAACTGATATTCTGTATAAGAAATAGGCTGGGCCTTTCCTTCTCATCTGTAGAGGGGGGACGTTACTGCAGTACAAATATAGCAGAATGTCTCTTGTAAATTCCGACGCAAGTGGAAGCACAATATATTCCCTCCATCGAGTGCATTAAAATTTGCATTCATAGAGGCATCCAGACAACTTTGCACTTAATTAGCAGACCAGCTAGAATTGTTCCATTTTGTTTTGAGGGAAGCAGAGTCGTGTAGTAGGAAGCAGAAATCACCTAGCAGACATGCGTGCCCTTTGTGCGCATAAATTCCAGGTACAGAGCACAACCTGGAGATCTCTGATCTCATTATATGCAAAAGAGAGAAAAATCCAGCTCTGGAAAACTTCATTTAAGACCCTCTTGTTATTGAGCTCTAACTTCCCCCACTCTTGTCTTTGGTTTTTTGCCGTTTGCTTACGATGTTATCAGTACAAGTCATCCCAGTTTATTGTGACACAGAGTTTCCTGAGTGTTGGGGTCACCACCCATGATGGGTTTTATTTGAATGGGAAGCCAATCTAGGAGTTTTCTGTGGTTGTAGCCTCTAAAGATAGACTGGCTTCACGGGAGCCTCCTTTGGATGACTGGATTCCTTTTGAGAGAAGGCTCTCATAGACAGGGAACACTGTTAGGTAGGTGCATCAGTTGCCTGCCTAACATTAGGCTCACAAAGTACTTTCCTACAACAAAATGACCAAATTCTGTTAGCTTCTTGATTCATATTAGAAAAAGCTTCATTTTCAGTTAAGCAACATGTTAGCAGGCAAAGGTTAGTGTTCACCAACCTGATGCATATGCCAGCTGCTAAGACAAGACCTAACAATTAATTAATAGGCCAACAAAAGCTTGCAGAAAACTTTGTTCAACCCAGTACCATCTCTGGAATGAAGCAGTCCAAAAGGCCAAGAAAGGACACCTTGTGCTTAGCACCGGTGACACAACTGCCTCGCAGGGTTATGATCTGTTGTTTCCCTGGTGTGTATTTATGCAGGTGCCCTCGGGAGCTGTTTATAATCTCAATGACAATGTCTTCTGAGAAGAAAATAACTCTTAAACCGTGATTCACGGTCACATTAACTACAAGCTACAGCAGGAGTATAAGCAACAGCTAAGGAGCATTCCTGTTCCATGCAGGAACAGTGCAGGAATGGGATGCTGGCAGAGGTCACCATGCCCAAGAGATGGTATTTTTGTGGACAAAACTCCAAGACTGGGAGGGTGAGAGTGCTCAGCTGAGCAGTGAGTAAAAGTTCTTGTGCCAGGTGGTGATTCCTTACCTAGCCCTTTCCCAAAAGCAGGACTGAAGTCCCAGAGAAAGCAGAAACAACAGCTCCACCCAGCCTCGCATCTCAGAGCTGGAAATATGCTGTGATAGTTGCAATGTCGTGGATTACTCAAGGTCTGTCTGATGGCAAAGGGACAGATGCTGTGGGCATCTGCAGCATTCATAGGCTGCTCATTGATACTCATCATCTCCTGCAGGTTCTGCTACTAGTTGTATTCCTGGTTAAACGGGTCAGACAAGGAAGTCCATTAGGTGAAGGAAGTGCAGTTTCCTAGGGTTCAGAACCTTCAGTTGCAGAGGAAATCTCCTGTAGTGACTCAACCAGGCTCAAAGGTGGCAGGGAAAAAACTAGAAGCTTTACAGGAGGACCAGCTTGACTAAGAAAAGGAACTGTCTGCTGCAAATTCAAGGTTCTTATGGGTGAAAGATCCCTAGAGAGTAACAAAGAATTATTCTTCGTCTCCATGTAGACGTTGATAAAGGAGTATAGAGTCTGATATTCTGATAATTTCTTTATTATTTGAAGAACAATTTCTTTTTTCACAAGGCTTTTATTCCAACAATGACACTGTGCAAATACCTCTGTCAGAGCTACTGAGCTGTGAGTTAACCCTGCTGTTGCCCTGAGAGAAGAAGGAGGAAGCTGCTGAGCTAAAGCAGAGCTTACAGATAGAAGTTTTCAAGCTGTACAAATCAGCTCAGGAGAGGGGAAGTGACTGAAAAAAGGAGGCTAAGGGAGACCTAATAATGATTCCCTCAGGAAAACTGCTGGTCAGAGCAATTACCTGTGAGTATAGGAAAAGTTATAATTGAAAGGAAAACAGAGGGTTTCTTTTAATTCCTTAGTGTCTGGGAGCACTTTGGATGGGAGCTAAAGGAATGCTTTCTGTTCTAAGCAGATCCCTAGAAAGATCAAACTAATGACAGCCCTAGGATGTTGGGGCCATTTGGTAGACAGCGTTGCCTCCTAGCCTCAGCTCTTTGTTCTTCATTATGTCACACTATGGGACAATTGGAACATTAAATACGTTGCATTCATTGTGCAGAGATAGCGATGAATAAAACCGTGTGGGATACCTGTGAAGGAATGTCCCTTTCTACCCTGGTCAGGGGCAGCTGGCAGGCTCATCAGACTTCAAAAAGCTTCTCCCTTTTAGCTAGCTCAGTTCTCTCAAGTACCAAATCCATTATAAGGGTAATGCCATGCAGTATGGTACGGACCAAGTTACAAGGCACTAGCTGCCACTTCCCAAAAGTCATTTGTTTCTCTGCTGCACATCACCGCTGATCAGCTACACACACGTCCTCGATAAACGTCAATGCAAAGTCTTCTTTAGATTTCATTTGTGAGAGGCCAAGCAATAAAGTGCTTTAATATGAACTGTATTAGTGACTATTTCCCTCCTTTGAAATCAGCTGAGAAGTTTATAACTCCCTGAAGGGAGGCTACAGTCAGATGGGGGTCAGGCTCTTCTCCCAGGCAACTAGCAACAGGACGAGAGGGCAGGGCCTGAAGGTGCCAGGGAGGGTTAGGTTGGATGTTAGGAAGCCCTTCCTCACAGAAAGGGTGCTCAGAGCCTGGAATGGACTGCCCAGGGCAGTGGTGGAGTCCCCATCCCTGGAGGTGTTGAAGGACAGACTGGAGTGGCCCTTAGTGCCCTGTTCTGGCTGATGTGGTGATGTTAGGTCATGGACTGGACTGGATGAGCTCAGAGGACGTCTCCAGGCTCAGTAATTCTGATTCTATAGTTCTCTATCCTTTGATCAAAGCAGTAAAGCACTTCAGCAATCTCTGAATCTGGATGCATTGCGCCACAAAACAGGGCAAATTCACAGCAGTGCCATTTTTCTTTGCAGGTCCTGTAGCTCAGTGAAAGGTATTTGAGTAAACCCATGAAGGCACATAGTGCTGTACAATGCAGTACAAAATGACCGATGTTCCCATTAGAATGTTTTGCCTGAGAGGGGAAAAGAAGAGCAGAATTGTGTTAGCGTTGGAGGTGGTGGTTAAAAGAAAAAATCACTGCTCCATTTTAAAACCCCACCTCATGTGTTTACTAGGCTGTACCATGAGACACTTATGAGCTGTGTTATATTAAATGTTTAATTAGAAGTATGAGTTATGCCTTGAATTGTAACAGGAAAACACCATAAAATATCAAATAATGTATACTCTGATAGTCTCAGACTACCAGAGCAGTCATGTGTAAGTTCAAATCCCTTTTCAGTGGGACATTGATTAAATTCTTTGATGATTCTAGGCTCAGGCACTCAGCAGCTTCTTCCCTTTCTCAGTATGGGTTTAGTTATGTGAAGCTAGAAATGGCCTTTCTATGTTTGGACTTTGGGAGCACATTCAGCTGGAATCCAGCCTTGCACCTAGGGTGAGACCTCTGAAGTAATTCAACTCTGCTTGTTCCAGCTCTGAACAAAGACAAGCAGGACTACGGAGTTATGTTACCCACTACAAGCTGAGGAGTCAGCTTTCCATGTGGCATTATCCTTCCACCACTTTCATGCAGGAATTGTGCGATGTAAGTTAAGCTTGAGCCCTTGCTGTTATCTTGCTCTAGTGGCTCGATTCCAGCACAGGGCTGTGTACTACCTCATTATTTATATCCTGCTAGCATCTTATTTAGTACCTCGGCTTCCATCACAAATGTTCTGGGATAACTGCTTCTTCCTGGATAAGAGACTCATGATAATTGCAGCTTCTCCACAGGGGTCAGCAACTCCTCTCCATGACTGTGATAAGGTGCTCCAAGTGCCACCTCACCTACAAATGGTGTTTTCCCCTGCAGAGTCATTTCCCTAGGGCTACAAGCTGCTACTGAATTTCTGCAGTAATGTTTTAACAACTTCAGATTTAACAGCTTTCTTTCCTCTGCTTTGTAGTATAATTAATTCCTGTGATGGGCACTTATTAGGTGCATCTGGGCACACAAAGACTGTAAACACACAAACCTGCAGCTAGGGCAAATGCAGCATGTAAAGAATAAACTATGTTATCCTTAGGGATGATGAGAGAATACTTTGATAATAGCTGTATACGTCTTCTATTCATACCTGTAGATTGTAATAATAATGGCGAAACCAACAGTTGTCTGGTCTACTGCACTTGAAGCAGCTACTTCTTCAAGGTTTTCCAACAACTCCAAACATCATCTTGCATGCAACCCATGAGCTGAGGATACTCCTGCCTCTTAAAAATGGAGCTCAAGAAGATACTGCAGAGGCTCTTTTGAGTCTGCCATTGTAAGAACTTGTTGTCCTTGGCTTACTTAGCATTGTGTGCTGTGCATATCCCATGGAAGAGATAAGGCCTGTCACTGAAAATACTGAATTGCTGGAAGTGCTGAAGCTTTGGTGGCCCACTCCTCCAGGGAACACCAACTGTGAAACTGCCAGCTCCTTGAAGGCTACTGTTCCCTACTGATAGTGCTTTTCTGCATTGGGTCAAATATTCACTGAGCCAAAGAATGCAAACAGCTCTGCCCTTAAGTGCTGGCTTGAGCTCAAGTTCTGTCCCAGAACATACTCTGGATCAGGCAGAGTAAAAGTATGAAACCACCTTTCAGACAAACACTTAAGCACTTACCTGCAAGGCTGCGTATGTGGCTCTCCTTTCTTCAGTTTGCAGGTGAGGGCTGAAGAACCTGGCACCAGGAGACGGGTTGTAGCTCCGCAGAACGCAACGTCTAGCTGTGTGCACTGGTTTGCCCCACAGTTGTGTATTTCCCAATTTGGCACACCCTTTTTATAGGGGCATTGCTTTCTTGAGGGGCTGAGGAACAAGTACACAGCACTGAGGGTTCCCCACTGAACATGACCAAAAGCTGTAGTGAAAGCACTGTGAAGAACGCTGGTGCCAGCTGCCTTCTATAGAAATTGAAAAGTTGTGTTTGGAGACCTGTTCTCCACAGACACCATTTCCGTAAGCACAGCAGACATTTCCCTGTGTGCTGTCAGGGTGCCTTGATCCTTCTCTCTGGAGGCTGATCTTCCTCTGTACAATTTCTGTGGTGAGCCAGGTACACTTGTATACCTGTTTTGCTCAATTAAATCTCTCCAGGGATGTGAATCATCTATTCATGATCCAAAACATCCTCATTTCATTTCCTCTGCCCTCTGGTGATTGACTTGATTAATACTATGTAAACACCTCCAGACATCATTGCTCTCTAACTACTGTACAGAAAGAGCAGAGCTCATCCCAGAACGCTTGTCTTGAATAGGACAAATGGAAGCAGCTTAGCAGCAAGGAAAAATTAGAGACCAGACTTTTCTATGATCCTTAGATAAATTGGTTCTTAACAGTCCCAGTTAATTGAACCATTACCCTATGGAAATTACACCTTACTACAATGAACTACCCTCATCAACTTCAGTAAGAAAGATCCCTGTGTCTGGTGAGGGTAGAGCATAGATCCCACTCCATCCCTAGAGCCTCTGCAAGACTAAACATCACACAAACTGAACAGTTGTACAGATTTTCCAAAAACTCCCCATGAGTTGTGATGTTCACTCTTTTCTCCCTCTCACAGACACTACATCTGTTCCTTTAGCAGTTGCTGGCAGACAGGACAAGCCCGGGTGCCAGCTAATACTATATGATCTGCTGAATTCATTTTCCACTTCTACAATTAAATTATGGGCCAGATCTTCATTGGATTTGATACAGCCATTGCCTATTAAGCATCTGATAGCCTGGCCTTGTACAGAGATTTTTCTTTCTCTCTTTGGAGCAAGAATGCTACTGACGAGTTAGATTATAATCCAACATGTGAAATTGGTGAAAACATTGATTGTTCAGTGTCTGATCATGGAACATCATTAGTTTTCCAAGAAGCTGAGGAAAACACACCCTTCAAAACAAAGCAAAGCAAAGAAAGGTTGTAAAAGATACTATAAACCTTTTATTTCTTTTTAGTTACTGTGCAATGCCCTTCATTTTGAAGGAAATGGTACAATCAATGATCTGCACTTCTCAGAAAAAGAAGAAGGTATTTGCACTAACAATTCAACATTTACTGACAAAAGACAGTGTACAGAAAATGTCTATGGCGGGGGAGAAATCGTGATCTGTGATTACACTTGTTACCGGGGACGATTCCATGAGTGTTACAACAGCAAGGATTTCAAGTGCGTATTTAAAGAAAGCTTCTGATTCAATATTAATGCAACAGAACCATCTTAACCACCAGGGTTTGGACTCACCCCAATTTCCTCCTATCCACAGCTTAAAAAAAAACGCATCTAGTCTGAAAGTCTAAGGCCATTACACAATACACCTGGCCTTATCACTATAACATTGATTCATAAGAGTAGTCAACATAGATTTCTTGCAAACAGAAACTGTTCTTGCAATGCATTGCCTACATCTGCTCAGTCACTGGTCTCTGGTCTGAGATATGAAATGAAAATTCGCTTTCAAAAAAGCATTTGCTCCTAAATGACTGCTGGAATTACGGTTGGTGCCGCTAGTTGTCAGAAAAGCACAGAACTCGACGACACACTTCACACATCCAAGGACAGGCCTTTGGTAAAACTTAACCAAAGGAGAAGAGAAGAAAATCACTATTACAGTCCAAATCTGAAATATATTCATCACATAGTACTTGTCTGAGTACTAAGAGGGGAACAGCAAACTTAAATGAATGAACAGAAGTAGTTCGCCCAGGGTGTAATTTATACCACACAACTGAACCCTTACTTCCATGGACTGTGGTCCTTCCAGTCTGAACAAAGCATTTTTCCAAGTCAGAAAACAGTTTTTGAGATAGCTTTTGGGTATTTTTCCTGCCTACCCTACAACTGCTGGCCAGCTGAGCTCTAGAGAACTGCCATAATCAATACTTTGCGTTCACACGGATTCAGGGATAACCTGAAAGTCTTCACACTATGTCCTTGCTCCCTGCCATGGAAGGTGAATGTCTAAATTGTGTTTTTAAAATTACTCAGTCGAGGCATAATTGTAAGTTTCCTATAAAGCCTTTCCTAAGACATTATTTGCATCAAGCACACCAATACTCTGGGGAAATAAGACTGCTCATCTGCATCTCCTAGCTGGAGCTACATTTACACATCTGGGGCTCAGTCTTGCCAGCCTTAACGTGTGAGCAATCATATTCACAGCAGCCATCCCATCAGCAGCAGTAGGTATGCCCAGATGAGCACATTCATAGAGATGATTGTTTGCACAATCCAAGGGCTTTTAAAACAAACGATATTAACTTTAAATGTTAAAGACGCAAGGGAAAGTTCAAGCATGACAAGAGATATCAAAATACCAGAGAACAGTCTGCAGTGCAACCATCAGCTTTGTTTACAACCGCTGCGTTAATACACCCCTTTCACCTAACCACATCAGCTCCTGGACTTCCAGGGGGAAACTGAAGCCAGAGTTTGGGCTGGATTCCACAAGCCTTGTTTGGACAAGAGGCCCTTTGAGAAACAGCTTTCCCAGCACTACTTGTTCTAGCCTAGCAATTATGCAACCTTGGATCACACACTCCCACCAGAGAATTCAGATTGATATTCCCGGCCCTCATTCACAAATGAAAATGAAAACACACCTAACTTCAACCACAGGAATAGTTTTACTGATCTTCAGGTGGCTCAAGGTAGGGTCTGTTCAAACTTGGGTGGAGGCTTAGGACTTTAGCTGGAGCAGTTCTGCAGAAGGATCACACCGGAATTCTTAAAACACTATAGAATAAACTTCAGAGAAAAGCACTTCTCTCTGTCCTCTTCTCTCTCTTGCAATCGACACAGAAGTGTTGAAGTAGATACATACAAAAAAAACCCCAAACCTGTTTTCCTGTTTTTCTTTAAAATCAAGCTCTAGAAATCCCAGCTTAGTTTGCAGGCTAAGTCCAGCAAAGATGAGAAGCTGAGCAGTTGTGCTGTGCTTCTAGAGCAATTTCTGTTATCACATCCAGCTCATTACAGGCCCATGACTTTAGGAGCAGGCTGCTTCGGAATGTTTGCAGTAGTGTTTAGTAGCACCTATTAAATAACACTGCCGCCTCAGCAGGTAGGGGTAAAAAAAAAGGACCCTCCTGTTAAAGACTCAAAAGTTGCATCTTTATCTGCTGGAATAAGAAATCCCTGCACAGAGGGACTAAAAACCGTAAATTCCAGGCTCCCACCACTATGCCACTGTTACAGCTCATGAAATGCAAGAGGACAGAAAAACATCCCTAAACATTGCTTGCAGAGAAGCTGAAAGGTTCCAAGTTTCTCTGTTTTAAATACTGAACACCTGTCTCCCAGATGCCAGAGGAGCATAAAGATTTTAGAGCACAACAGAAGACGTGCCAGGCTGCTCTGCTGTGAGACAAGCTCCCCCTTCGCACTCCATCCTAGCAAAGCATTCTTTGCTAAGGCCCTATGCCTGTGAGGGAATTTCTCCCCAAAGGCATGGCCAGTACAGAGAAGCATCACGATCAGCACAAGCCAAGACTTCAATTGATTAAAGCAACTTTGCTCTCTATTCCCAAGCAGATTTGGTCCTTTCTTTTATTAAGGAAAAAGGGGAAAAAAGTAGCAGAAAACAAAGTGAAAGCATCTCAGGAGGAGAGAAATGGCTGTCAGCATTCTGATGTTTTAGACACAAGGGGAAAATATTTTCACAACTAGTTTACTGTTCAGTACCCTGCAGGTACATAATATTTGACATTTATAGTGGGTTTTATACTTTATGACCTAGAATATACTTTGGATCACGACTGGAAAATAATGTGCATAACAACTTACTTCCAAATGCAAGGTTATGAAGGGATTAGGGGGTTTTTACCTTTCAAAAATACTTGTAAGAAAATATTATTTTACATACCTGTATTACACAGCAAAATACACTTTGCTATGTACAAGGTTTCGGTATGAAAGAAACCGTAGCCATACAGTTATTCATGGTCTAGGGAATCCCAGTTCACTCAGTCAGTACAACACAGAGACTCCACTCTTTTTCAGACTATTTCAGTTCCTGCTCTCAGTGGTTACTAGCAGTTATATAAACGTGTGTGCAGACATCCACATAGAACCCCTACTACAGTTTCGTATGGGTAGTCATGTTCTCAAAGCAACATTGGAGTGCTGCTTTGACAACCACAGTAACTCGAGTGTAACTCGATTGCATATTGGAGGAAAACAACCAAAACACAGACAAGCGCAGACACCTGAGCTGTAGCATTCTAAGGGAGCTTGGTGTTAAGACTCTCCTATGGATTTCGGCATTTCACAGCCCAAAAGGAGAGCATGGGAATCATTAAGGAAACTGTAAAACACTGTATTTGCATAATCCTAGAAGTTATTTTTTCCTCCTGAAGTGAGGATGAAGTAGTCTTTGAAAGCTTTTCCCTAGCTTGTGCATTTTCGGCAGAAAACACACCACCATCATGTTCTCGGGTGATGTCGGCAAAAGCTGATACCTACCTTTTACTCTTAAATAACAAACTTTGCTCCCGTCTTGGGGCGGAAAGGACACAGAGTACTTTGCTATTTGTGGTATAACCGTAAACAACTGCGGGAAGACAGTATGAACTATGCTTCGAGTTTACACCACAGTGTCAGTTGCCATTATTTACACGAACTCAAGCTTATCTTCAAGCTCACCTCATCACTATTGTGCTTTCAGGGGAAGGAATTTTGCATTAGAAACTGCCTCCAAATCACTGTTTGCTCACACCCTTCAGATTCTGAGACAAAGATCTGCTGGTGCTGCCTGTGTGGGAGACCAGTTCAACAGTTGAAAACAAGTTCAAGTGCAGCCCTGCACTCTCCCTCCCTTCCTGTTTAATGAGGGACTTGCACAACATTTTGGAAAGGTGTTCTCTCTGTCTAATGCTATAGCTCAGCTGCATACCATCACAATGCACAGAAAAGGAAACACTGAATGCCTAATGAAGAGGAAATTGCTTTGCAGAAAGGAAGGGGAAAACACCCAGACACCCTGCCCACAGAGCCTTCCAGCCTGTGGTCCCTCCAGCCACTTCCCAGCACAGCTGGGTTTGCTGTGGTGCAGAACCTGTGACACAGTCCCAGCCAGGTACACCTAGCTACCAAGCTCTCAAGGGACAGCTTACTCAAGACACGAGCACACAAGCAATCTGCTTTGATGTGTGCCCACAGATGTAATGTGCAGCTCTACCGTTTGTTTTAGGGGAGTCTGCACAGCAGCCTGCGTAGCTCAGTATCTGTGAAGTGCCAGCACACAATAACACATATGCTCCTCACTTGGGGTCGCAAACTTCCTCTTCCCCGGGACTGGTCAACAAGAAATACATGTCTCCTCAAAGCAGACAGCTGAGGTTTCCCAGATCATCCACAAGTTCCTATCAATTAGGAAGTCACCAGGCACATCAAACCCATTTCATCAGTGGAGATTTCACCCTTACATCTTCTGAGGGGAGGCTGACAACCAATCCGTGAAGCTTTACACCAGGCAAGCAAGCAGCTGGTTGCAATATTAACAGGAGCCACAGAATGTAAGAGAAATGGGAAGTGCAGGGAAAACAGTATCCTCACCCTTCCCAGCTACCAAATTAATTGTGTGCCAACAGCTACTTGGTCATGTCCTGAAGGTTCTTGGCTCCTTCTCTAATAGTATTAAACACTCTTTACTTCTGCTGATAAGTAGCTGTCAAAGGCATTTAGCATCTCATAGGGTCAGGCCTACTGACAGATGGTTGACAGAAAGGCTATGCATTAAGAGGGCAGAGAGGAAGGGAAAGAGGTGGGTGTGGAGAGGGGTACAATTGCCCTGAGTTTTATCCTCTACAAATAAGTCAGTGGTTTTATCATCAAGCACTGAAGGAGTTAAGCACTAAAGCACAGACACTTAATCAGCTTTCCCCCTTCCTTTCACATGTGATTGGAATGAAACTGCTCCAGACCAGCCCAAAGGGCTTATAACAGCTCAATTTCGGAGCCTTCAGTTTTAATCCCCATCACCCAGGCTAAGTAGCATAGTGGTGCTGAGGTTGCTACTCCACAACAGTCCGAGCACCTGGATGATGATGGTGGTCGTCCTCATCCTCTTCCTCCTCCTCTGCAGCCTGCAGGTGACTAGAAAGCTCCTGGATCACAGCAGCCCTACCAATCTGATCATTTCTCCTCTTCTCCATAATCAGATCCTCCAGGCTCTGAAACTCCAGTGTGTGACTGCGCTTGTCACCCAGGCGGATCTGCAGTCGGTAGGGCTGCTTACCTATGCGCAGCTCCCCGCCAATTTTAAACTCCCGTTTGCCATAGCGGCACCAGGCAGCGAAACACTCAGAGTTTCTCCAACTCAGGTCCCGGTCCTTGCAGCCCACCTGCTCCAGAGCGTTGCGGACCACCACAGCTGGGCTGAGCGGTTTGTAGCGGTACAGCTGGTTGGCAATACGGCCTCGTCTGCCCTGGCTGGCATCAGTGAGGAAGCTGTTCACTACTTCCAGCCTGTGAAGGTGCACAACTTGAAAATCCCCGACGTACACCACCCAGTGCGGATACTGGGCCTGGCACACAAACTCCACCAGGTCACCGGGTTTGCACCTATTCAGCAGGTTCTCCGGGGTGTAGGTGCTCAGATGCCCCCCACTGCCCTCATCACCCTCTTCTGGCAGCATGTCCTCCTCAGAAAAGCTCTTCTGGTAAATACACTCATCCCTATAATAGATGGAGCATTCCACCTCGTGCAGCTGGGGGTCGTAGGGCTGCAGGGCTGGGTGCTCCCCCCCCGGGTCATGCATTGAGTCCTGCTGCTGTTCCAGCTCATCATCATCGTTTGAGAAGATGTAGGAAACCCCGATCCTGGGCCCTTCATCTCTGTCCATACCTGTCGGGTCAGCGGTAGGAACTTCCTTGTAGTTGAGATGGGTCAGCTTCTCCACCTGGTTCCCCATGCCCGCTGAAACGACAGACACACAGCGGGGCCGTGAGGAGGGGATCGCAGGGAAGCGGCGGGGAGACAGAGCACGGCTCCCCCTTACCCGCACTCCGCCTCTCTCCGCGCTGCCCCGACGAGACAGCCCAGCAGGAGCAGCTGTGGCCGCAGGAGGTGCGGACCCGGCACTGGCTCGGGGCAGGCGAGACCGCACCGCCACCTGTTCGACGGCAGCGAGGAGGAGAAGGAAGATAAGGAAGAAGGAGCAGGAGCCGCGACGGGAGCGGGCAGGCACCGAGCCACCTGTTAGAGGGGACTGGAGAAATCCGTAGGTACCAGCTGGGGACGGAGGAGTTGCGCTTCCCGAGAGGCGCGCACACACCTGCCCGCCGCCATGCCGAGCCCAGCC